>APFE030503711.1:25366-40458 GCA_000404065.3 Pinus taeda
TTAACTGTGCAAATTACATAGTAAATCACACTCCTACTAAGGTTTTAAAGAATATCACTCCAAAAGAAGCATGGAGCTCAATTAAACCAGATGTAAGTCACTTTCTTGTTTTTGGAAGTGAAGCATAGGTCCATATTCCCATTGAGAAACATAAAGTCTTAGAACCTAAGAGTGAAAAATGTATTTTTGTTGGATATTCTGAAGATGTCAAAGGATATAGACTTATTCCACTTAAGCCCAAAAATGTTATCATTAGAAGAGATGTAAAGTTTACTGAAAATATATCGGCCTATCAGCCTAGTTCGACGAATGTGCCACCTCTCTCTATCCCTTCTACTTCTGAAAATATTTCTTCTTCAGATGATACAATGAGGATGACAATCCTCCCCAACCTTCTCAAGATCCTCCTTCAGCTCCTCAGCTTCCAAAATGGTTCCGTGCTACTCAGGATGCAACAAGTGCTCTTTCAGGTGATCCTACAGATCAACGACGTACACGTTCTTAGCTCGATAAAGCCTCTTCTTTACTGGCTCAAGCTGCAGCGAATTGTGACATTAAAAAATCAGGGTTTAATATTAGGGTTTATAATATCGGGTT
This sequence comes from Pinus taeda, assembly GCA_000404065.3. Lineage (NCBI taxonomy): Eukaryota > Viridiplantae > Streptophyta > Pinopsida > Pinales > Pinaceae > Pinus > Pinus taeda. The sequence goes on from APFE030503711.1 coordinate 25,964, forward strand.
TAAAATAGTGGGTTTAATATTGGGGTTTAATATTTTGATTTATAATATTAGCGTTTCTAATATTAAGATCTAATATTGGGTTTAATATTATAGTTTATAATATTATGTTTTAGCATTATGGTTTATGATATTGGTTTTAATAATAGGATTTAATATTCGGTTTAATATCAGGGTTTATAATAATAGAGTTTATAACACTAGGTTTAATATTAGGGTTTTAATATTCAATTTATAACATGGGGTTTAATATTTGGTTTATGATATTGGTTTTAATATTGTGATTTATAATATTGAATTTAATATTGGGTTTAATATTTGAGTTTATAATATTGGGTTTTATAATGTTAGGGTTTATAATATTTGGCCTGATATTATGGTTTAATATTTTAATGTTGGATAGGTAGATAAATTTATCTAACATCACATTATTACAAGGATTGTCTCAATGTGACAATCATTGTCACAATGTTACATTACATTGCAATTTATTCAACGTCACATTGTGACATTACAAAATTAAGGTTTAATAGTAGGGTTTAACATTGAGTTTATAATTTTGGGTTTAATATTAGGGTTTAACATTGAGTTTATAATGTTGGATTTAATATTAGGGTTTAATATTGAGTTTATAATATTGGGTTTCATATTAGGGTTTAAAATTTTCGACTTAATATTATGGTTTATAATATTAGCTTCATAATATCAAGGTTTAATATTGGGTTTAATATTAGGATTTAGAATTTTTGGGTTTATAGTATTAAGTTTTGTAATGTTAGGGTTTATAATATTTGGTTTAATGTTAAGATTTAATATTGTGATGTTTGAATGGTACATAAATCTATCCATTATCACACTCTAACAAGAAATGTGACAATCATTGTCGTAGTGTTACATTACATTGCAATTTATTCAATGTCGCACTATGGTATTACAAAAACCAGGGTTTATAACACTAGGTTTAATATTAGCATTTAATATTGAGTTTTATATTAAGATTTACAATATTGAATTTATAATATTAGGTTCTATAATATTGGGTTTAATATTAGGGTTTATAGTGTATGGCTCAATATTGAGCTTTTAATATTAGGGTTAAATATTAGAGTTTATAATATTGGGTTAATAATATTATGGTTTATAGTATTGGGTTTAATATTTGGGTTTATAATATTGGGTTTAATATTAAGATTTATAATATTGAGTTTAATACTAGGGTTTAATATTGGGTTTATAATATTGTTTTAACATTAGGGTTTATAATATTGGGTGTATAATATTGGATTTAATATTAGTTTTATGATATTATGTTTAATATTAGGGTTTATAATATTGGGTTTAATATTAGGATTTATAACATTGGGTTTCTATATTATTTGAAACTTACTCACTTAGTTGAATACTTAAATTATCCTTATTTATATTAAAACAGTAATATTTAAAACCATAATATAATTATATTTATAGATTATATTTTAATTATATATATTTATATATGATAATTTAAAACCTAATTATCACAATTATATATTAATTATGATTAATATTGAATTCCTACCAAACATCTAATGATTATTAATGTGGTTGATATATGCCTATTGACATATATTTAACATATTTATTATTTTGGGTGTGCATGTGGTTGATATACGCCTACCGACATATATTAATGTGGTTGTGCTAGTAATAATTGAGTTGAGTTGGTAGCAACATTTCAATAAATCAAATTAGTTGAAATTCAAATATTGTAATTGGTGGAAGGTATACATTGATTAAAAATTTCATTAAGATTTTTCCACAATATACAATGAAAATTAATTGAGCTTCTTTAATATACCCAATTACAAGGAAAAATAAATAATTTTATATCAAAAAATATATTGTATATCATAATAATTATTGATTTCATTCAATGTATTAAGTAAAATTCATAAGGAGATTGTTGAAGATTGGTTATTTGTGAGAAGGTGAATACAATCCAAATTTATTGTTGGAATACATTTTATTAGTAAATGGATAAAGAAAAGGAAAAGGAAATTTTAGGTTTGGTTATAAGGTAAAAGATATCTGTAAATTTTTTTCAAAATAAAAAAATAAAATGTTTTTTTTTTTTTTTTTTTTAATGGTAAATGTAAAAGAGTTTTAAAAATATTATTTTTATCTTTGTCATTCCACCTTCATTTCTCTGTGTGACCCATATCCACTTCTTCTCCACATCCATTATGAAGTAACACATGCTTAGTCATAGTGTTATCAAATTCAAATGCAACAATAACAAGAGATTGTTCCACTTTAAGAAGTGGAGGCTTAGTCACGGTGTTCTCAAATTGAAATGCAACAATAACAAGGGCTTGTTCCACTTTAAGAAGTGGAATGGTGGAATAGAAATGGAAAATGGATTACTTGCATTCCCGTTCATATAATTAGTGAAACAATATATGTCATGCACCTTTGTGGTCAATTCTATGTTTTGTCTTCTAATATCAGTAACTATTGTGGATTTACCAATTCAATGGCCTATAATAGAAAGATTGAAAATGGTTGCAAGGCATCATTTTATGGATATTTGTGTGTTGGAGTACCAATTGATAACAAGGACTACATTTTGGTTAATGGTGGAAATTTCTTTCATTCATGTCAATATTCAAGAGGTTCTTGGGAAGACAATTGTAATTAAAGTGATCACTTATGAATTAATTCCCCTCTAGGGAAACATGCTTATCACTACATATTTTAATTTTTTTGGATTTGGTTCAATAAGTCGAAAGATAGGTATTTGAATTAGCACCCTTGTAGCTATTTTTTCATTCACTGGGTTGAATTATAGCGAGGATATTTATACTTAGCCTCTCGAGTAGGTATTTGCATGCCATGTGGATCAAAGTCTTGTGCAATAGCGGTGAATCCCCTTTGACATTACTATGATCTATGATGGTGGGGAGATAAACGAGCTCCGCAAATGTTTGATCGCTCACAACAACACACACTTTGCATTTATCTTTCTTGGAAGATATAATGAGATATGGTTTAGGTCCATGGTTTTAGATGGTGAGGCATGCCAAGACATCACTTTGTAACATGTTCCTTCACTACTAGTGGTTGCATGTAGGATTCTTTCATGCAATTAGGATACATATCTCCTTATTTTGTGGAGGGACTTCGTTTTTCATTAAAAAAAGCCCAAATCTATCATTTTGATCTAGATCCAGAGGAGAAACAACTAGAGAGGAGACCATAGTGCCCAGATCTAGATTCAAAGGTGTTGTTCTAGGTCTTTGTCAAACTCCTTAATGGGAAATCGATCTTGCTAAGAATTCAGAGAACGGATCTAGTGAGAGATTTGAAGCGGCTTATTCAAAATATCTCAGATATACTAGCATCTTTACAAAGTTTGATTTCTGCAGGAAAGGTGTTGTAGGATGATTTTTAGTTGGAATACTATGACATCCCAAGGAACTCTACCATTATCTTAAATTTAAGATTGCAAGTTGGAGCCCCACGAGTGAGAATTTTTCCTAGATAATCTTCTATTGGAAAGGGTTTGGTTTCATTTAAGGACGCTTTGAGATGGAAAACTGTCACAACAAACAATCCCCAAATCTGACAATTCCACGTTCGTACATTGTAGACAAGATGGAGAAAGCTCTAGACCCTGTCAATAAAATTTCCAGAGGTGAGTGGCCTTTTCACTATTTTACAAGCCAAAGCTATATTATGATGATTTAATGGTTTCTGGCCCAAATATGAAGAACTACATCAATGGCATTTCCCCAATTGGACTAAATATTTTGATATTTACCTATGCATGAAGGGTTTTTTATTGGTCTAGTTCGATAATAAAAAATATTTGGAATATGTCATAAATGAAGGACCATGGTTTTGGGGAACAGTATGTCTCTTTGTAACTCCATGGTTTCCCAGATTGGATGTTAATACAAGGGTGGTTATGAAAAATGTTGATGTTGGTAAGGTTACATAATCTTCCTCTTCCTTTTTGGCACCACTAAGTCCTAAAAATCATCGATAATTCTTTTGGGAGATTTCTAAAGATAGACCGAGAAAGAATGGACAAAGGTATATTCATGTTTGCATGCATATGTGTAGAGATTGACTTAAGTAAAGGCCTTCCAGAACATTTCCATCTAACACATCAAGATTTCAAGTGGAAATAATGGTTAGAGTTTGAAAACACTGCTTTTAGGTGTCATATTTTCCACTAGATAGGACATTCGCAAAATACATCTCCTCAACCAAAAAAAAAGGCAAAGAAAAGGTGACAAGAGCTAAAAGGATGGTAATTTCCATAACCACGCTCTTCTGAGGAAGAAGATGAAGAAATGGAAGAGAGCCAAGATAATCTAGGGGCACAAGACCAACAAGGGCCCAAAAGGAGGAGGGAGAAGAGAAGTAGAAGGATTTTAATAAACCATAGGCAAGGACCAAGTGGAATAAAGCGATCCCACGTTTTTAAGTTTGGACTCAGAAAAGGAAGTGCTAACTTTATCAGAAAGTGATGAGTTGGAAATTGTTATGGCTGCTCTATCTTCTGGGGTTTGGCAAAAAGTTCATAAGAAAAAAGGTAAAAAAGAGAAATAAATTTTTTTAGGTAATTATAAGTTTAGGTAGTTTGGCTACTATGCATGCTTATAGCACAAACATATGAAAGCCGTTGTGCATCTTCTTATGTAATGTTTTATTTTTATTAATAGAAAGTTATGATTTTTCCTCAAAAAAAAAATTTGAATATGAATATTTTTTATTACTTTTATTTCAAAGCAAAAATATCACAATCGAATTGTTCCTTGGATCATTTATTTTTAGTTTCCCTTTAACATTTACAATGTTCGACTACCTTCTATCTAGACATTTCTTCATTGTTTTTGTTCCTTTTGATTTTTAACTAGTATAGATCCATCTTAAGCACAAATCTAACATCAGCCTAGAGAGATCAAATTTCTTCATGAGAAATTTTCTTTTAGAGCCCAAAATACAGTGTAATTTTCCATTGTTTAAATTGTAATTTTGAATGCTATATAGAGTATACAGAGGACCAAACTATAAAATATTAAGAACATTTCAAGCATGTTAAGAATAAAAGCTTTTTTTTTCATGATATATACATAATTTTTTACATAATTCATACATACATAAAACAATACATAATATATACATAGTTGATATTAAAATTTACATAACATCCACATTGAGACATTTTGTTAGCCCAAATTAAAATAGTTTTTTTTGTTATATTAATTCATATTAAAATATTTTATTGATAACCCACATTGATTATAGACACCGTTCAAATATTTTCTTTTAACAATTTTTTTTCTATATATAGATCTATATGAAGTTGATATTAATATAAACTACTTAACATAGATCTTCAAATAATTTATTTAAATCCCATGTTTGAATTTTTTTTGAAAAGTATAAGGTTTAGACGTCTTACCCACATTTTTTTACTTCTAATTACTTTACAGGCATATCATATTCATTTTTGTTTTATATTATAGCATATATTAATTTTCTATTTAGAGCATATTTTATTTTTATTTTAAGAGGACACATGTCAACTCCAAGTTGAGCACAGATGGAATTACACATTCCCTACTCACATTTTTTTTACTTCTAATTACTTTACAAGCATGTCATATTCATTTTCGTTTTTTTATTATAGTTGATATTAATTTTCTATTTAGAGCATATTTTATTTTTATTTTAAGATGGGCATTTGTCAACTACAAAAGCACAGACGGAAACACGTACACTCATACTGGGTTGCAGAATGAGCCTCTCCACTCAATAAATTTTATTAGGTCATAAAGAGTTCTTATGTGGAAACATGAAATGTTTCTTCGGCCATTTCTCAGGAATTTAGCTTTTACAATGTAAAACTATTTTTTCTTTAGCTCCCCTTTTTTTTGTTTTTTATTATGTTAATTTTCTAGCAAGTAATTATGGGAACATGAAACTTGCATTTGGAGGGAAGTGATTGCATTATAGATATGAAAAATAAGCAAACATAATCGATACCGAAGCATTTGAAACTAGAAATGTGCTTTTGTGAGATTTTTAGTCCTTGTCGTAGGCATGACTGGGACTATAGTAATCGATATGGTGCTATTAACATTAGCTTAAGATGTTTAAGCTAGTTATTAGTGCCTAGTGCCATTAAATGAGGATGGATTACAACTACATCGTCGTATTTGTCCTTTTCCTGAGGGGGACCATATATTATGTGCACTTTTCGGTAGTATATGGTCACAAGTGTAGACGAATGCTAACATTAATTTACAGTATTAGATGTTATGTTATTTGGCATCACTGATATATATCTTCCCCAATTCACATGGATTTTTGCATGGCTTTACATCCATCACTACCACTTCCTCTACATCACTACCATTGTATTACAATACATGTGATTCACCTAATTCAAAATGAACAGCGCCCAAGGTCTCTCTCTGATTATCCAATAATCCAGGGAGTTTCGTAGCAGCAAGTCAGAGAAGCATGGTTGCATGGTTAGGCATATTTTTCTCTCCTAGAGACATCCATTTAATAGAGTATGCAATCAATCTATGTACAAGTGTAGAAGCACACTTATTTTCAATAAATTTATGAGCAGGAGTGACATGAGAGTAATTCGAATGTATCATATTTGAAGAAGTTGCTTGAAATTTGTGGATTGTCGTAGCCATTTTTTTTCCTGGGTGAATCAACTCCTATCAAATTAGCCTTCATCTCTTGAGCCCCCTCTTCACCCCGCCCAATTGATGTCAAATTAGCCCTCATTTCTTGAGCCCCATCTTCACCCTATTGTGGATGTGTTTTACCCAGATTTGAGCTTGTACTTTTCTGTGTGGTATGAATATGAGCTTGTACTTTCTGTGTCGTATGAATATTACTCTAGTCAAAGATGACACAGTTATTGATAATGTGGTCTGAAGGTGGTCTGTTCAATGTCAGCAGGGGTTTATGCCCAATTATCAAAGCTATTGTTTTTATGTGCAGGTAGTCACTTCCACTTTTATTTATAGCTAGAAGGGAGCCAAAATCCATGATCTCATTTATTGGAGGTTTCATTTCTAACCGCCACACTGAGAACCTTTCCTAGCTAGGTTACGCCCAAGCAAGGGTGACCTTTCTTTCCTTATGTAAATGGCCTATGATGTGGTGTTTGTTCAAGGTTGTTTTTGTAATCAATGACCCTATATTTACCCAAGACTCAACCAAATTGGTCATAATCTTCTTCAAGTATTCTGAATGAAGTAACAGTGCAGGGAAGAAGATGAGAATCCGAGTATTAAATCCTTTGTGTTATTTTGGTTGATTACATATGATTTGTAGCATTTACTCTTTGAAGGTGCATGGAATAACACTTTTAGAAATCAAATCATTTTTTGCAGTTTCTTTGAATTTTCTTTCAAGCTAGAGAAACGAAATCCCTTCCAAAAGTCAATCCATGTAGTTGGGAGGTTGATTAGTGTAGTAGTTATGGAAGGTGGGTCACACCAATTTCCCTGTCATGGTGGGAATGAATGGCAAGCAGTGTGAGTGAATGCATTAGATGGAAGTTGCCAAGATAGAAGTGATAGAAAGATTCATTGTTGTTCAACTAGAGTGAAGGCATCAACCTCGCAACAAGTGAAACACAGTGAGATTTTATTACTGGTTGTTGTTAGGAGAGGACCTTGCCCCAAGATTTTATGGTCTTGTCTTTCCGTTGTGAGGCCCTCTTTCTTTTTACAATGCTTGTTTCGGTCTGTGAGTCCCTCTTGGATCAAATGATTTAGGTCTTCCTTTTCATCTAACAATGTTGAACGTTGTTGAATGTTGTTGGGCTTATGGCTGTTATTTTCAATGAAATGTTTAATGTTGTTGAATTCTTTTGTTGGGCTTATGTTGAGAAAATTGGCTATGATACTGTGTCTTACCCATCAAATACAATTGTAATAGCTCCATAAAGACTTCTTGTCCACATTAGGGAATCCAACAAGAAAATTGTTAGAAATATGTTAACTACACCCATTGTAGGAGGTGTACTTGCATTGAACTTGTATGACAAGTCTTTCCCCAAAGTTTATAGTGTTATATAAAAAGTAATTGGACAATTGTATTCAACGCACCTCCAACAAATTATATTTTTAGACAAAAATTTGCCTTGGATTTTTTTGTTACAACTAGTAGATTGGTAGATCAGTGATTCCTTGGCATTTTGTGGGTGCATAAATTAACCCATTAGTTACTTCTGACCATAATTTAAGAAATATTTTGCATAAAAAAAGAATAAGAATAACATATAAATAAATGTACTTACCAGAAATTACTTCCATGTATTATTTAGCAAAGCAAAATTGTAAATGTATAAACATCTTAGTTTGTGCTAAATCAAAACTATAAAATTAAATATCTTGCTATACTAATTTTAAATAAATTGCTTATGCCGCTCTCAATAAATTTACCTATAATAAAAAATTTAAGAATAATGGAAAATTTAACCTCTTGCTTCCCTCTTCGAGTTATGTTGATAAATATATTTACATTTCACTTTTCTCTGTATAAGAAACGAAATACTTTTCTGGAATGAAAAGGGAGATGGCGACAAAGAACACATGATCGTGTAACAAAGGGGTACACACATACATATATATACACGACAAGGGTGTTTAGATGTGGACATCTTACACAATTTCATTATTCATTCCGATAAGAATGTGGACATGCAGAAAAGTTATGATGTTAATTTGACTGCATTTTAAATTGTGGTATATATTTTTTAAACTCATTGAGATGAGAGGCTTATTGTACAACCAAGGATGATGGGATGTATAAATTTGTCTATACATCTGTGCTATTTAAAATAAAAACAAAAAACAAAAAATATTTTCTAAATAGAAAAATAACGTCAACTAAAAAAATGTGTGAATTATATGTTTAAATCTCATACTTTTCAAAGATATTTTAACAAGAGATTTAAATAAACTATTTGAAGATTTATGTTAACTAATTTATGTTGATATCAATTTCATGTATATCTAAAAAAAACTTTTTAATAGTTAAAAATTGTATTTGGTCTTATATATTATATTTAACTTTTAAAAATACAATTTAAAACAATGAAAAATAACACATTGTATTTTTGCACTTTAAAAAAATTTACACAAAAAAAAAAAATTAATTTGTCTAAACTCATGCTTACATCCATATTTACAAATAAAAAAATCTAATTCATTTAAACTCATGTTTACATCCATACTTAAAATGGAACTATGTTGATTACTTAAAATTTAACTATGTTGATTTATTAGTTGTTGAAAAATTATGATATTAATTTGAATGCATAGGAAAATCATGTTAGGATATTCCGACACATAGGAAATAGTTAAGTATAATTTGGTCTAGTGTAGAGTTAGATAAAGTGTGTTTTTTTACTATATATATTTGTAACTTTCAATCCGATGGTCACACTATGTTCTAGACATGAAGTGATCTGACGGTTCATTCTCTACTCGGTATTACTGACACTTGATCCATGGCTTAACACCTGATGGTCCATGATCTCTATTTAAAAAGAATGGAGGGTCATTTGTAGGGTGACCGATCATGAGAGAAGCTTATGTAAATTTTCATTCTTTTATTAATAAATTGCCTAAAGTGGTTGCACTCAGGCCGTGGACTGTTTTCCTCTTTGAGGGGTTTAACCATGTCAAGAATACTGGTGTAGTGATCTATGATATGTTTGTGAGCGGTGTCCTTTGATGTTCTATTTGAGGAACCTACACTGTAAATTCCTACATGGTATCAGAGCTATTTGAGGGTTGCATCCGTTGGTGATTGAAATCCGAAGCTGGTACATCTGCATCTAATTTTCATGTCCTAGATCTAATGTTTCTAATCACTTTTGGGTCGAGATGACTACTCTATTGTGTTAGGAGCATCTGTACCAGTGAGGAACCCCTTTCGTTTCATGCGAAAAGGTTTCCGATAGCCCTAACTACGTCATTTTTAAGATCTGGAGATATATAGTCTTTATTTGCAGTTTCAGTTATTCATCTCTATGTTTATTTTGGTTATTTAGCTCTCTGTTTTTTTATTACTGGATCTATACCTTTCATTTTTGCGTGTGCTCTTTACCCCGCGACTCTATGCAATCTAGGCAAATCAAAAATAGAAAGGAAGGATTTTTCTCATGTGTATGTTCTTTTCTGTCGCGCCTTAGTGTGATCTTGGAAAATCAGAAACATTCAGGGAAATATTTAGGTTCTAGCGAAAGCTAAATTCAAACCATAAGGTTTGGTTTTTTTTGTATGTCTATGTTGGGTTGTGTGTTTTTTTTTTGCAGGCAAAAGGAGTTTTTTCAAGGAAGCACACGCTCCAAAACTTTAGTAACTAAAAAAAAAAACCCCTTTCCTCTTTTCCAAAAATTACTAACCTTTTAAACTAGCTCACTTGGTCGAAAGTTACATTATGAGAATAGAGGTCTTGGGTTGGGTTCAAGTCTTTCTTTTTGTTGAGTTACCTTTTCAAAAAGCACATGTAACTTATGTTTTGAAGTTATTTTATGTAAAAGAGTTCTCACCCATTATAAAAAGTGAGTCACTTATAATTCTAAAGTCTCTTTATCTTTTATTTAAGTTACAATTTAGTGAGTAGCTCATAAAGTACCATTGTAAAAGTGACTTTCACTTATTTATAAAAGTGGGTCACAGGAGGATTTTTTTAAAAGATAACATTATCATTCACTTCTGCACATTCACACACTTCGTCGGCATCTTCAACAACTTTTCTTCAAAAAGCTATAACTTCTTCATCCAGAAGTTGTTCTTTTTTAATCAGTGTAATTTTTTGATATCTTTCGATTGCAACACTTAGTTTCAGAATCTACAGCTTTAGTTTCTGTTAAAATGGAAAGTCCATGCCAAGTTATTCTTGACAGCACCAACAACTTCCAATGGTGGCCATACATTGTGGATTTACTTAGAAGTAAAGGTCTTTATAGAATAGCCTTAGGCCAAGAATTTAAACCTAAAGATGAAGATAAGACAGCAAAATGGGAAAATAGGCAAGATCAAAAACGTGGGTTGATAGGGATGTCTATTTCTCCAAACCTTAGATTCCATATCACAAAACTTGATACCTCTAATGAAGCAATGAAACAATTCACTAAAGCCTTTGGAATTAAAAATAAAATTAGAGCCCATCAACTAGAAAATGAGTTGCTTACGTTGGACCCAAATAATTTTTCATCCATTGAAGTTTTTTTGTCCAAGTTCAAGACTCTTAGACTTCTCTTGGAAGTTGTTAATGTTACGAAAGGAGATAGTAGCCTTATCTATTCCATTCTTACTAAGTTGGGACTAGCCTACTCTATGTTTGTTTCCACCTTTCATTCTACTAGAGAAGCCTTAATTTCTCAAGGACAAGACTACAAGTCCCCTTCTTTTGATGCCTTTTGTGATTCTTTAATAAGAGAACAAGAAAAGCTCTTACATCTTGGTCTTCTTAATCTCGGAAACCCTTCTAAGAAAGCCTTGACCGCCCAAAAACAACCAAATTGAAATAATCCTAAGAAGCAGTATCCTGAAAAGAATGGTCCTAAACCAAACAAGGGTCCTAAGAAATTTCAGTCTCAAAATGAAAAATCATTTCAACAAAATGATAAGGCAAATAAAAACAAAGGGAATAAGACTAATAGAGATTTTCACTTTTTTAATCGAGATGGCCACTTAGAACCCACATTCTTTAAGAAGATGGAAGTCTTGAAAGCAGCAATGAAGAAACATAACATTCATTTGGAGCACTCTTCAACTTCAACTTCATCTTCAGGAATAACACTTTCTACATGTGGTTGTCAAGCATTTCGGTTTGGTTATGCACTAAATGCATCTTCTTATTCTCATTCTCATGAGTGGCTCATTGATTCTGGATCTTCTTATCACATGGCCAAAAACAAAGCCATGTTTTCTTCTTTAAATGATTGTAACACCAACAATTATATATATGTTGGTGATGATAGATATCTTAGTGTTGTAGGGATTCGAATTGTTCATCTAGACAATGGTCAATTTAAAGATGTATTATGTGTTCCAACCTTATCCTGCAACCTTCTATCTGTATATCAGATAACTCATTCAGGTGAAGGTAAAACCATTGAATTTTCATGTCACAATGTTGTAATTAAGGACCTAAGAGATCCTAAATAGATTTTAGCTACTGACATTGCTGATGATTCTACAAGGTTGTATAAGTTTAACAACTTTGGGTCATCAACTATTCCCTTGGTATTTGTTGCTCATAATGATGGAGTGAGAAAACTTTGGCATGAGCAATTTGGTCACTTAAACTATCACTCCCTTCAAAATCTATGTAAAGAAAATATGGTGACAAGTCTTCCTATGGTAATCTTAAAAGATGGGGTTTGTTCTAGATGTGTACTCGGAAAACTAACGAGATAGTTTTGAAAAACGTGCCTCTGGCAGCTTAGCCTTAAAGCTTGTGCACAGTGATTATGGTCCACTTCCAGTTGTTTCATTCTATGGCTACAAGTATTTCTTAAATTTCATTGATGATTTCTCCAGACGCACTTGGGTATACTTCTTAAAACTCAAGAGTGAAGTATTTAACATGTTTTTGGCATTTAAGACCTTTGTTGAAAAACAATATGGAAATCAAATTCTTAAGCTAAGATTTGATAATGGCGGAGAATAAATTAACAAAAAATTCATCAACTTTTGCACTGAGCATGGAATTCAAATGCAACATATTGTTCCATATACTCCACAACAAAATGGTGTAGTTGAAAGGAAGAATCACACCTTAAAGGAAATGGCTAGTTGTATGCTTAAATCTAAAGGATTAGTCTTAACTTTTGGGCAAAAGCAATTAACTGTGAAAATTACATAGTAAATCACACTCCTACTAAGGTTTTAAAGAATACCACTCTAGAAGAAGCATGGAGCTCAATTAAAGCAAATGTAAGTCAGTATCATGTTTTTGGAAGTGAAGCATGGGCCCATATTCCCGATGAGAAACATAAAGCCTTAGAACCTAAGAGTGAAAAATTTATTTTCGTTGGATATTCTGAAGATGTCAAAGGATATAGAGTTATTCCACTTAAGTCCAAAAATTTTATCGTTAGAAGAGATGTAAAGTTTGCTGAAAATATATCGGCCTATGAACCTAGTTCGTCGGATGTGCCACCTATCTCTATCCCTTCTAATTCTGAAATATTTCTTCTTCAGATGATGACAACAAGGATGAAAATCCTCCCCCACTTTCTTAGGATCGTCCTTCAGCTCCTCAGCTTCCAAAATGGTTCCATGTTGCTCAGGATGCAGCAGGTGCTCTTGCAGGTGATCTTACAGATCAACGACATACATGTTCTCAGTTTGATAAAGCCTCTTCTTTACTGGCTCAAGCTTCAACGAATTGTGATCCTAACACCTTTGAAGAAGCTTCAAGCCATCCATATTGGGACACAACTATGAATGAAGAATATTGTTCATTATTGGCAAATGATACATGGGATCTCGTTCCTCTTTCAAAGGGACAAAGACTTGTTAGATGCAAATGGGTTTATAGAACCAAGTTTGGACTAGATGGAAAAGTTGATAAACATAAAGCTTGTCTTGTTGCTAAGGGTTTTTCACAAGTTGAAGGCATTGAAAATACTGAAACCTTTTCCTCTGTTGCCAAAATGAACTCTATCCACCTTGTTCTTTCCCTTGCTACCTCTTTCAAATGGGAAGTCCATCAGATGGATGTTAAATCCACCTTCTTGCATGGGGAGTTGCATGAATAAATCTATATGGAACAACCTCCTAGCTTTATACAAACAAACTCCAGCCTTGTATGTTGTCTTAAGAAATCCCTTTATGGTCTCAAGAAAGCCCCTCGGGCTTGGTATGCCAAAATGGATAGCTTTCTTTTAGATACTGGCTTTTCTAGGTGTCATTCTAACAATATTGTCTACACTAAGAAAGTGGGTAAGTATCTTATCATTTTTGTTTTTTATGTTGATGATTTTTTCCTAACTAGTAGTGATCCCAACCTTATAAACCATGTGAATTCCAACCTTAAAAAGAAGTTTGAAATGATAAACTTAGGACACTTGCATTATTTTCATGGTCTTAAAGTCTTGCAAACCAAGGAAGGTATTTCCCTTTCCTAGTCCAAGTATGCCTATGACCTTCTACACCATTTTCACATGGAAGACTATAAGCCAACCCCTTCTCCCTTTTATTCTGGAGCCAAACTTTTAGTCACTTGTACTTCCCCTAAAGTTGATGCTACCTTATACTGTTAGCTTGTAGGAAAACTTTTGTATCCGACCCATACTCGTCCTGACCTTTCCTTTAGTGCTGGCCTTATTTCCCGGTTTATGCAAAACCCACATGAAAGTCATTGGAAAGCAACTAAAAGAATACTTCGTTATGTTCGAGGTACAGTTTAGTTTGGGATTCATTACAGTGCAGAAGCATCTCCTCTATTGG
>APFE030503711.1:40478-108840 GCA_000404065.3 Pinus taeda
ACATATCAAGAAGAAAAATGTTCAAGAAGTGAAATATCACATCAAGCATCAAGAAATGAATCTGACCATATATTGTAACGCATTGGAAGAAATTACCACTCCTCAAACTCTCAATATAGAAGGACATATCAAGAAGAAAAAGATTCAAGTAGTGAAAGATCACATTAAGCATCAACAACAAGTTCTCCAACTTTTGAAGGATAACGCCACTTTGGTGCAGAATCAAATGAAACAACAGGAAAATCAACATCGCAGTGAAAAAGGTTTTGATGTAGGCGATTGGGTATTTTTACAGATACATCTCAATCAAGCTATTCATTAAAAGGAAATTTTGGCAATACTACATGCACTTAAGAAATGGCGACCTTCCCTAACGGGAAGACACTTCAAGGTAAAAATGGATCATGATAGTCTTAAATAATTTTTACAACAAAGATTATCTTTAGAAGAACAGAAAAAATGGGTCACAAATATGTCGGGTTATGACTTTGAAATCATCTATAGAAAAGGGAAGAAAAATTTTGTTGCAAATGCACTCTCAAGAAAGGATGAGGATGTGGAAGCATTGTTTTGTGTTGTTTCTATTATGCAACCAGATTGGATAAATGAAGCAAGGGATGAATAGAAGAAGGATGAAGAAGTGTGGCCACTCATTCAAAAGTTGCAGAAGATCCCAGTTCAAACAATATTTCCAGAACTTAATGCGGAAGGAAAAATGATATTGGAACCTATAGAAGTCATAAAAACAAGAACCCGACAGCTACGAAATCGATCAATTTCAGAGTATCTCATCAAGTGGAAGAACTTAACGTTGAATATTCCACATGGGAGGACAAGAATTTTATACAAAAGAATTAAGAACTACTCAAGCATTGAGGACAACACTTTTTGAAGGATAGAGGCATGTTAGGTCCCTATACTACTAGTGTAACCCCTTATTGTTATTAGTACAACCCCTTATTATATTGTTATGCCCATGTAGTCCCCATATTATTATTATTGTGCCCCATAGAAGCCCACTATTGTTATTATTATGCCTTTACATTATTATTGTTATGTCGGCTTTGATTATATTATGACCCCTTAGACTCCTAAATATATAGAAAGGAGGTCTTGTCATTTGTATCATCTAAGAATTGTTCATTTGTGTAATGTAAAGGAGGTTGCTCCCTCGAAGAGGCTTATTTCTAAGGCGTTGATCTATCTTTTCTATCTTTTTGTGAGCCGGTTTCATAACATTTGGTATTAGAGCTTTGGATTCTAGTGTTTCGCTGCTCCAAGTAGGTCATCGTGGTATTTTCGCTATAACTATTTTTCTGCAACATTTCAGAAGCTAAAAAAAAACCCATTTTAGAAGAAATCGTGTTGAACAGCGCGTTCGAATTTCATATCTTGTCTCGCTATATTTTTGGAGATATGATATGCAAAAGTTAGGTTTTTTGCAAGCTCTAAAATTTCATCTAAAGCAGGTCATTGTGGTATTTTAGCTATAACCTTTTCACTACGAAGTTTTAGAAGCTAAAGAAAAAACCCATTTGAGAAGAAATCGTTCTTAATCTTGGGTCCAAATTTCAGATCTTGTCTTGCTATATTTTCGGATATATGATCTGAGGAAGTTAGGGATTTTGCAGACTCTTGAATTACATCCTAAACAGGTGACCTTGGGAAAATCATCATAATTTTCTCTCTGAGCAACAAATTGAAATTCCATAAGAAGTTACAAAAAGAGGACGGACTGTAGTTTTCTGTGCATAGTTGATCTGTTTGTGAGCGGTGTCCTTTGGTGTTCTATCTGAGGAACTTACCTTGTAAATTCCTCCAATTCATTCACTTCATTTAGTTTGTAGTTATGAATTCAAGTAAACACCTCAACTTTCTCTTTCCACTCATCTAGTGCACAAATATTATTTGAACAAAAAGTTGATGCATTGATATAACTTGTGGAATGCTAACCATACGTTGATTAGCCATCTTAATAACAACATTAAAATCGTGTAGGGCACTCAACTTGCGAGAGAGGCAACATTAAAGGTCCCAGGGGTCTTTGGTTAGGAATATTGAGGGCTACTATTTCGCATGGTATTATTTTTTGCTTAGATAGGCCCCAACAAATTACTATGATTTCGATTCTAGATGGTAGATGAAAAATCTATGGTAGATGAAAGATCTTTGGGTAGTGAAATATTTCTAATTGTTACTCAGAGTTGAAAATAAGTTATTTATGTTGAGGTTAATATTAGTAATATGTTTTAGTAAGTAAATAAATAATGATAATATTATAAATATAAAAGGTGGATTTGAAACTAACACTATATCGTTATTACCCATTATTTCATTGTTACCACACTTATATAAGGAGATTAATATTTTGGCGGTTCAACACTTAATTCATTTCATTAATTGTAAAAGCACTATTTTTTTTATTATAACATATTGCAATTTTATTTTGAAATTTAATTTGTGTAATTAATTTTTGTTTTTTAAAATGATAATAAAAATGTTTTTTTTTAAATATAATAAATTGATAATATAATTTAATTGATATGATTATAACTATCTAATTTTTATTTTGGAAAAAAATATTAATTAAGAAATTAACATTAATAGAGTAATAACCAAGATTAGAATTATTGTTTAAGTAAATATTAACAGAGTTTTTGATCAATGAATAAAATTCCGTCTCTAAGTATAATCATAATTAGAGTAATTGTTTAATTAAATAATTAAAAGGTGTAAAAGGTTTATATTATGAGAAATTGTTATATGATTTTTATCATGTTAGTTCATCATATTCATTATATTGATTTTTAATAATGAAAAAAATTGTTATATTATTAGTTCATAATTTTTACTTTTATGAGGTTAGTTCATCATATTCATTATATTGGTTTTTAATAATGATATTATGTTATAAAAAAGGGTTATATTATTCATATATTTATAGTTTCTATAATTTTTATTATTATTAATGAATAGTATAATTTTAAAATATTTGCATGTGTACTAATTTTTAAATATGTTATAACTAGTAAAATGATTTAGTATTTAATTTTTCACAAACAACTTATTATTAAATGTAAAATTGTTATTTTAAAAGAAAACATTTTAAAATTATTAAATAGTAATATTGAAAAAAAAAATTATTAATATTTAAAATGTTTAAAGTACAATAATTTGTATTTACTACTAATAGAAGAAACAATCATATAACCAAAATTACACAATACATTAACAGATTTTTATTTTTTTTAACAAAACCTTCGAGGTTCTGTGATTATTCTTCCTTGTTTATATTGCAATTATGAAAAATTTGATAAATTTTTAATAAAAAAAATTAAAAAGATAATTTGTGTGTTTCACTCTCTTGGAAGCATAGGGAGTTGGAGGGTCTCTATTACATGTTCCAAGATGCTTCAAGATTAATTGTTATTCTCTTTGGTGTCATTGTTGTTAGAGATAATTATTTCACCATACATCGTCTTCCACCATATCCAAAATCTTCCATTGCTTCACTATACACCGACTTGTCTTGAGCATATTCAAAAGTGAAACACTGCCTTACCTTATGTGAAGGGTAGCAACGCTTGGTAGAATCAATATTTAGTTGATGTAACTGACTCTAATTTTGTTATAAATGGAAATGATAACCCAAAGGTGGATATCTCACTCTCGGCTTTTGTATTTGCATGTGTAATTTAGTAGTTGTAATTGTGGTTTGTAGTTTTTGTGTGATTTGTTTCTTTCAACTAGTATCAGAGCCAGTTTGAGGAGTGTTGGAATCTAAGAGTGAAGTTGAGAAAATGTATTCTATAAGGATTTGTTGTTGAGCGTGTAGAATAGAGTTTCGATGTTGATAGAGTTTTGTGGAAGACTTGTGAGGTCGAAGTGCAATCTGTGGAGCTTGTAGCATGAAGTTTCTAGGAGTCAGAAGATGAAGAAGAGAATTTTGGTTTTTGCGCGGTAGTTGTTCACAAAAGATTGAAACAACTATCATTTTTGTTGAGAATTATGACACATTTTTTTTAAATAACTGAGTGTGCCAAAGGAGAAGAGTCAACAGGGGCCTCCCCCACAAGTCACTATTACGAATGTTGTAAGCTACTCTATTGTAATAGTGTCAGTTTTGATTGATATATTTGATAAGAAAAATTAATTTCAAATTCCAAGTCTAACCACATTTTGAGTATGTTTTAAAATTCTGAGAATTTCTTTTGGTTTCAATTGTTGACAACATGAGAGACATTTTTATGTTATAATTTTCTAGAAATTTTATCTATATTGAAGGAAGGAATTTATAATAAAAATCTATTTACTTTGGCATCAGAATTCTGTGTAAGTCTTTGTTTCACTGTGGGCTCTACTGAGTTGATTATCATTAAGTGGTTTATGAGTTAAGTTTTCTACTACTGTGGATTGAGCCAAGGAAGAGCCTTTATTATTTGGAGGAGCTGAAGATTCCAGTAGTCTGTAAAATGAATTAAAATGGTGTCAAATATCAATGTTACTTAGTCATCAGTTCCTACTTTGAATGAAAAAAACTAAGATTCGTGATCTATTTTGAATGAGAATAATATTACATTCTCATGATTTTTGGGGATTTGTTACTGATGGGTATCTAGAGACCATTGATTAGGCAACAGAGATGGCTCTGAAAAAAGCTGAACTAACATATTTTTGGGAGAAAAGAAAGAAAGACAACAAAGCTCTTGGCCTTATTTAGCAAGGCTTAGATTATGTGATATTTTCAAAGATGTCAAGTGTAGGGTCTTCGAAGAAGGCATGGGAAACTCTCGAATCCTATTATTAGGGTGTGTCGAAAGTGAAGAATGTTAATTGCAGAATTTGAGAAGAGATTTCAAGAATATGAAAATGAAACACAGTCAAATAGTGGATGGTTTTATGACTCAAGTCATGAATATTGTTAATTAATTGAGACACTATGGAGAAGAGCTCTCAAAAAAGAGATTGATTGAGAAATTCCTTTGAAGTTTTCCAAATAAATTTGAAGCCATTGTCATATCCATAGAAGAGTTTAAGGGCACAAGTCAAATGGAAAATGATGAGTTGACTAGTTCATTGATTGCACATGAATCAAGGATGTCAAGATATGATGATAGTGCATTGGAGAATGATTTTAAAACTCAGTTGCAATTTAATATAGGAAGAGGTAGAGGAACGTCGAATAATAGAGGAAGACATGGAAAAGTAGTTGATCAAAGATGTCTGCGAGATAATTATGAGCATGAGGAGAAATATTAGCAACATCCTTCTAATTTAAGGGGGAGTAACAATAGAACCTGACATCGAGGAAATCAAAGGTATGATAAGTCTAAAATTTAGTGCTATTATTGCAAAAGATATGGCCATTTTTCTACCAAGTTTTTGAAGAGGCGGGCAGATGCTAGTGAGCAATTTGCACACATCTCAGAATATTTTGAAGATAATCAGAGGCTAGTGTTTTTGACTTGTAACATGACTAAAAAATGTTCGAATGATATATGTTTTTTGGAAAGTGGTTATAACAATCACATGACTCGAAAAAAATATTTGTTTGCCAGTCTAGATATTAGTATTCAATCTAAATTCAAGTTGGGTAACGATAATAAGGTATGCATTAAAGGTAAAGGAGTGATTGTTGTTTATACGAGAAATGGTGAGAGAAGAATAATTGATTATGTGTATTATGTGCCTAGTTTAAAATGATTTTTTTTTAGCATTGGACAATTGATAGAGAAAAGGTACATAGGTTCTTGAAGAATAATGTGTGTAATATCATTAATAAATATCCAAATAAGCAATTGATAGTAAGAGTGGAAATGAAAAAGAATAGGATGCTTCCATTTATAATGAGAAATGAATTGTTTCCCTCCTTGAATGCTTATGAAACTAAGAATTTAGATGAATTGTGGTTATGGAATTTAAGATATGATCATTTATATTTTGGTGGTCTAGAATTGTTGCAGAAGAAACATATGGTGAAAAGATGATCTAAATCTCTTCAACTACCAAAATTAACCAAGATATTTTACTTCTATGATGTTAGCAAAATTGCATATGAAAGAGCATGGAAAACCACATGTGCATACTCTAAATAAGAGGAAACATAATGACAACCTCAAATCAAAGGACACACACACATTGATAACGAAATTCAACCAGTTTGGGTTACGTCTCTGGGCCTGGTGTCAAGAGTGGGGAGGATGCTTCATTAAATGTTGAAAGATGATGATGAGTACATAGTACAATGTTTTTTATTACAAGGATAAATTCCCTCGACCAAAGTGGTATGTCTCTCTACGAGACATTCTCCTATAGGAACTCTCACTCAACTGACGCCTCCTTCAACATGGCAAGCTAATAAATTCTCACATGATGTGGCATACAAGTATCCTTCAACATAATGGTAACAAGGATCTCAACAACAAAATCATCAACTTAGCAGATCAAAGGAAAGGTACGACATCAATACATCATATACCTCTACTTTGGGCAATGGACTGAAAATTCAAATCTCTGTTGACAAAATGGATTGCACCATTAAATTTGTGGCATGAAATCATGTCAAACGACTATAAACTTGAGCCCTTTCTAACACTATAAAATCTAGACCCTCGGGCATCTTGAAGATTCCTCCCAAAGATTCCTTCTTGGAGATGGCCAAAAAATATGCTGCTCGTATGAAAATTTTAAGCACCATTGTGCTCCCTATGAGTGGATATACCAAGGTATCAAGTTGGCATGTTGGTTAGGTGGGCAGAGGTTCCAATGTTGAGCCTTTGCCATTTCCCATGGTGTAGTTAACTTTTGGCGTAACGTTTTTTTTTGGCACGGTTTTGTTTTTCTACTAACCAATGGTGGTTTTTGGGTGGTATTTAAATGACACGTTGTTAAGTTTGGGTGGATTTTGGTTGGATCTGAATGTTTTGTAGCTCAGTTAAATGGTGAATGTTGGATATTAGGGGATGGGGCCACCCCTGGAGCGGGCTGACCACATGGTTTAGCAGGTTCAATCTCCGCTGACCCCTCGTTGGCTATGGTCCATACAACATATGTGGCATATGGTTGGTGGGGGTGGTGGCTCACCAACCCACTTCTTGTTTTCTTATTACAATATATATGATATGAGTTTGGGGGTCCAGTTTG
Organism: Pinus taeda; assembly: GCA_000404065.3. NCBI lineage: Eukaryota > Viridiplantae > Streptophyta > Pinopsida > Pinales > Pinaceae > Pinus > Pinus taeda. The sequence continues at coordinate 47,622 of APFE030503711.1, forward strand.
CTGGATTTTATCGCCAGTCAAACAACCCATTTTTAAATATTTTTTGTTTGTTTATATAATAAACAACTAGCCAAAATTTTCAACCGATTTTTTAAGGGTCACTCGTGAAATTAAGTAGGCAACAAATTCTCCCTTTCTGACCACCAGATTCTGTGTGCCAACACTTTCCCAAATTGTTACCTCATTAGTGACTACCACTAGGCCTAGTTTGACTAGAACTTTGAACGACCATATCTTGAGAATACGAACTCAGATTTGAGTGGCATTCACATTGTTCCAATCAGGACGACAAGCAATATGATCTAGTCCTAGTTTTGCTGAAATATAAGAACTTTGATTTTTGAGCTTTTCCATAGCCACTGCTAAATTCTGAGCGTGTCTGGAGCCACTTGGATGATTCCTCCCCACTAAGGAGATTTTGGTCCTCCAAAAGCATGAACATAATCTGCAATTGTTGTGTTACATTGTCTGCACCACAAGTGTCATGGCAGATCACACTTCCTTCTCCTTCACCCTTGTTTTTCGAGCCATAGGTGATGAGTTGACACCTGCATCCTTTGCAAACCTGTAGTACAATCTTTGTAAACTACATGCTCAATTACATGACTAATTATGACCCAAGCATCCCCATACTTGCCAACGTTTTATAACACACACTTTGTGGTCATTAGGGGATTTTTGAGGTCTAAAATGGACCTCCTAAGGAAATTATAAAATAATAGTGGAAATAATAAAAAAATATTAGATTACATCATCAAATTTTAGAGGGAAAAAATAAAAAACTATTTTTTAAACATATCTCCCTATGGGTTTACTCAGATTTTGAGTGACAACACTTGTTGGATGCATAAATTAATTCCTCATCCAAGGAGTACCCATGTTGCATACTTTAGATGGACCCTCCTACACGAAAAATGTGGTTGCAATTACGTTTTTTTATGTATTTCTCATTTTTCGTGTAGTAGGGACTATTGAAAGTATACAACATGGGTACTCCTTGGATGAGGAATTAAATTTTGCATCCAGTGATAACTTCCGCTCGAAATTTGAGTAAAACCTTAGGGAGGTAAGTTGAAAATACGAGTTGAGAAAGTAGTTCTATTATTTTATTATTTTTTATTATTTTTATTTTATTACTCCAAAAATGGTGAATCATACCCCATGGTTAACATCATCATCTTGAATCCTATTGGTTCTTATAAAGTGTATTTTGGTTGTAAATTTTTCTTAGGGGGCCCATTTTAGACCTCAAAATTCCCCTAATGCAAGTTTACATCAAAATAGAAATCAACACCCATTTATCAATAAAAGGCCAAAACATCATCGTTTCTTTAATAAGTGATGGAAAACACATCATAACTTTTACAATTATATCACAACACATGATTTAGAAAATGTGGCCAGGATAAGCTACCATATCTAGTAAAATCATCTCACTTATCAAGGTGAATGGGTCATCATCTTGGTGTTTATTTGCTTATTGAACAACTTTTTCAATTTGTTCTTGCACGGGCGTTGTGTCCTTGAGACATTGATTTGGATGGAGGCTCCAACATGCGGTTCTTTGATGTCCACATCTTTTACAATCACTGCAAAAAGTCTTCTTCCTCCATACCTTCTTTACCTTCTTCCTTCCTTGATGTGGAGAAGGTTTTTGAGCTAATTTATTAACACAAATTAACACAAGTATTCCTTAAAAATACAGGTTTGTAAAACTTTGAGGCATGTCCACAATGTATGGATATCAGATGTAGCCAAACATAGAATATAAAATATAAATAATTAAGGAAGTGCATATTACAAATATAAATCTATTTAAACAATTTCTAATGCACTTCTTCAATGTATGTGAGATGAAGTGGCTCTTAACTTAAGAGATCCATTTGTGTCCTTCTTCTATAATATCGCTTAATGAAAAGAAATAAAAAATCATTAATTAACAATAGATCAAAATGCATGAATAAACAATGAATGAGACTCCTAACTTAAGATATATTTGGTATTCCTCATCACAATTCACTCATCATTATGTTATTGTTAGAAAACTGAAATTGCATAAAACTGCTTAAACACACTAAAGATGAATTCTAAGTTTGATCCATTAATTCAACAAAAGGAGGATTTAACTTGAAGCTTTAGTTGTCCCTTCTTATCAAATTGATAAACAAACTAAGGCTCATCAACAATATAAATCATTAGTCATCAATTCAAGTAAGAAAAATCTGAAACAAAACAAGTAAATAATTCTGAGGCAGCTAGTACATGAAAATTAAACTGGTTTAACAATGAAGTGTATTTAGCTTGGAGTGCGGGCCCTCCACCCTTGCCTTACACAAATGAGGATGCTATCAACTACTAAAACTTAAATCACTCATCCACACCAGTGAACAAAAAAATGGAAGTAGAACAAGTTATTCAAATTACCTTCAAATATTCAAATGTCTCAGCTTAAAATTATACAAAAACTACACAAATAAGCCTTCAATGTTTTGGCTTTAAATAGAAGATCATGAAACAAACTAATATAAAGTCTTTCTAACAACTCTATCTACTCATATCCATATATCCAAGTGGAATCCATCCAATATATCACTAAAAATATGGATAATCCCATGAAATCACAAGACTGCCCTATTTCCTATGGATTTTTTGGATCACTAGTCTTGTTTGACTAGCTTTGACCAAGTTTGATTTAGCTTGTTTTGACCGAACTAATTGGAGTTAGTTTAGTCTTAGTTTCCAATCTTTCCATTCATCTTGTTTTGATCGAACTAATTGGAGTTAGTTTAGTCTTAGTTTCCAATCTTTCCATTCATGTATCCAGCTCAAGCCCAGGTGTCCTGCAAGTATGAAATCCATATAGCTATTATGAGAATTACTGATTCTGTCCAAAAATTGCACTTGAAATTCAATTTTCATAAAAACTTCTAGAAATTGCAAAATTAAAATTAAATACGTGAATATGCATAAAATATATCAAAATGAGGTGGATGTGATGGAAAATGGATGGATAATATAAGAGTTAAGTAATTTTTCTTAAGCAAAAATGGACCAAAATTGGGGGGCAACATCTCCCCCTCGCTAATCTTCAAGCATGTCCTCATGCCTTTTTCTTCCTCTTGGACCTCCTTACCCCTACTATATAGCCTATTCCTAACCGTGATGCCTCCTGTTGTGCTTCCTCTAACAGATAATCTATCCTCATGCTATGTTCTTCTTTATACAAAGTACCCTTGACCTTCTGTTTTTCATATTTGTTTTTCCACATGTTCTTTTCCTTAAGGCACTTGAATGTGTGTTTGAAAAATATGTCATTTTTCTCTTTAGTTGGCCTATTTCTTTAGTTAATTTTTCATTCTCCTTAACTAGATTTGAATTACTCTTCTTACTTGCCTTGTTTTCCTTCTTCAAGTGCTTTTCTAGAATCTTGTTTATTTCTAGCTGGTATGTTAATTCTTTGATTTTGCTCAAGTGTAACACTTTTTCGAGTTCTTCTGTGTCTTTTGCAAATGATGTTACTGCCACATCATTAAAATAAGATTCTTTCTCTAGAGCTTTTTTCTCTAGTCTCTCAATGATATCCTCTATCTACTTCTCTATAGAACATGTTTCTACAATTTGTAATTCTTGGTCCCTGCTACTTGTTTCTACTGGGCTCCTCCTCCTAGGCTTTCTAGGAATGGATATGATGGAGGTTTCTTTTTCAACCATGACAGTGTTGATTTGTTTCTTGGACCTTGTTCTGATATAAAATGGTGAAGTCATAATGCCCTAGTTTCCTGCTCTGTTGCTTTCTGTTCCTCAATGACCTATTCCTGATACTGGTTTTGATTTAAAAACTCTCTCCAAGTTATGCCCCGTGTTTTGGCTTGATACACTACAAGTATTTTTACAAGCCCCTGAAGATAGACTTGCACCTCCCTTGGTTTAATCTCATTTCTTGTTGATTCTATCATCCTAATGAGATTTCAGAAGAAGAAATACGGCTGGTTTATTTTGACTTCCCCCTTAATATGTTGGAGGAGCCTATCATGATACAAGTGTGCCACACTTTGTCCCCTATCACAAGTGAAGAATTTTTTGAATAATCAAGACTAGCTCCCCCCATGGCTCATTGAACCACTCCCTGGGTATACCTTTGGCCCTGTCAAAGGTTCCCTTCTTGTTTTTCTCCAAGAAGAAATTCCATGCTTTCTCCTTGAAATGTAGACCCTTGTGATAATTTTCCCCTGTTAGTGAAAGGTCTAGTGATTGAGAAATGTATTTTTGAATCACTGGAAATATTAGGTTCCCTACCCTTGTTTTCTCCTGAGTATATTTATTCACAAATTTTCTAGTTATCCCCTCACTGTGATCATTGAACCTTTGTAAAAACCCTATAAGCGGTGCCTGATAAAACTTTTCTATTGTTTCCTTCTTCCATTTTTCTATTTGAAAATTTGGCTCTATCTTGGTGGCCATGTTTTATGAAAACCAGTTGACATACCTTTCTACTGTCATTAACTTCATTTTAACAATAAAAATAACCAATCATTTGTGCATACAAATCCTTTTTGATTCAGTTGGTAGAAGGGTTACCTCTCTCTTGTTATTCTTTAGAATGATAAAACCAAGATTCTTTTTGTCTCTGTCTTTCTGCAATCAATGAATCAATGTTTTTTATTAACCTCTATGACTAAAAATAAAAAACAAACTAATTTCTCTGAAGTAAAATCCACTCTTGGCTCTGTCCTTTTTTATCACATCCCTGTTCTATCCATACAAATAAAGTATTAATTTCATGCATAACATTGTTTATAAATGAAGACTTGGAAATCGATCTCTATTTTAAAAAAAAAGAAACAAAATCATATCATGATTTTTTTATTTTTGAATTTCCTTGTCATTATCTTAGCTCATTTATATGTCAAACAAATCATATGTCAACTCCATTATTCAGATCCTTTTCATAAACAAATTGGAGTTATTTTATTCATTTACTGTTTGTCATATTAAATACATTGTGTATGCAATTAATCTTATTGTTTATGCAATCAAATTCATTGTTTTGCATTTAAATCTACTGCCTATGCATTTAAATCCACTATCTATGCAATTAGCCCACAATTTTTGTCTTTTGAACTCACTGTTTACACAATTAAACCACGGTTTTTGAACTCATTGTGTACTCAATGAATCCATTTTTATGCATTTTTTTGCAATTTCAATACTTCGTTTCATTGACCAATTTTGTGTAGACATGTATTCATGAAACTAGACCTTAACTCATCGTTATGTTTCATTACCCAACATGTGTTTATGCAATCAAACTCTTTGTTTTAACTCAGCGACAACATGTGTTTTCAAAACTCCACTTTAAACACTATGTTTTCATTATTCAATATCGGCAAAAGACCGTGTTTATGTTTTCAAAACTAAATTAAAAAATTTGTTTCATTACTCAAGCTCAATGAAAACATTTAGTTCTTCAATCAAACATTCAATTCTACGATTTAATGAGTGAACGTGGAGGTTCCAAATGGAGTTACTTGGCTACAATGACTTATATTGATTTTCCTTTGATCTTGACTCGACTGACCTGCATTTTCTTATCATTGCCACTTGTTAAACCTCGGTTCAAAACATCTATTCCTTGACTGATGGCAGAGACAGCTAATGATTGGTGAGAACTTTCCTATCTAAGAGTTTAACCTCTATTTTAATGAAAGAATCCTGATATTTTTGCATAACCATCTGTTGCATTCAATGAGAGAGATCACATTTCGATCTTACCTTGTTCTGTGTGAGATTTCTCTTAACTAACTCCACTTTCTCTGTTAGCCCTCTCGTCCGATCTATTAATCCTCTCAGGCTTTCCTCCTTATTACTCCAATCCCCAACTGCTATGTCTTCTACCTTTGCCTTCATGGTTCACTTTCCTCTCTTCTCGTGTTTCTTCACTCAAACACGCATCTCCAGCTCACAACCATATGTTAAACACTTCTACAATATTTCGTCGCTCTCCCTGAGCCTTCAACACAGCTATGATGGTGGAGAGGGATGATTTTCACTACACTCTGTGTATACAATGGTAGACCCTGTGTCCAATGGCAGACTATATGCAAACTCATAGTGTTGTTTGAAACCTTTGTTGTTTGTATTTAAAATTGTGTTTGACTGTTTACCTACTCTGATGGCTTCCATCGTGGTTATCACGACTGTCCCTCATACCATTCCTTAGTACTGTCGTGGCATTCATTGTTTGACCTTGAATGATATGCCACTTATACCATTGTATTATTTGCAAACCATATGTTTCATTATAGTTGGCTTGTATTGTTATGCATTATGTTTTGATTGCCATTTGAATGGTTTTGATTGCATGTTGTATGGTCTTATCCCTATTTAACTGTCATTGTCCTTTCCCTTATATCCATTACCTCCTTTACCTACGGCTTATTCCTCGAAGCGTTCATAATATGCATTGTTTTATAATTATAATAACATGTATTTGCATTGTATGTTTTTATAATAACCCTTCTCACTTCAATATTATCATTTTTTATGCGCTATTATAACTTGTTACAATAAATCATTTCCACTTTATAATTGTTATAATGCGCATGTTTCCATATGTTTGTATTTCAATATATCTCTTTTTGATTTTAAAAATGACCATATTTAGGTCATGTTTTAAAATTAATTCTGTGCTACTAATGTTGTTATTAGTTGTGCAGGTTCTAGGGTTTCAATTGTTGAACCCTGTATTCTAATCGGTTTTACTTTTCAAAAAAAACTTATGGTTAGGAGATTAAATGGATATGTAAATGGAGTATGGAATATGAATATAGGACAAGAAATACATATTTGGAGGATATTTATAGTATTAAATATATGATAATGGTTATGAATAGGATAACAGGGTGAGGGTAATAAAAAGAATATGTAAGTAAAAGGAATAGGATGAGGATAGTGAAATGAAAAATAATAGGATGAGGGTAGTGAAATGAAGATGTAAGTAAAATTATGCTTTCAGGTACTAACTTAATTTTAACATGTTTCTAAAAATTTCTAAAAAAAATTTGAATTTTCAAGAGTAGAACTTTGTACTTACAATACCTGTACTCCCTCATAATATTTGATAAATCCTACAATGTCTTTTGATGAAATGTCTATGATGGATTGAATAAAATTTATTTTGATTCCTATTCTTGCATCTTGCATTGATTCATGTCCATTGATTGTTGATGTCGATCAGGTCCCTCTGCAATTGATTCATAATAACTCAGGTCCCTACTGTCATGTACATTTTTTATGCAGCATATACATGTTTTTTTTCTAACATTTCAGGTCCCTTCTGCTCAATGGTTTAAAAAATGTTTTGGGTCCCTACTGTGATACAATACAAGTTCTATCATTAATTCAGCTGCTCAAACTTCCAGTTTCTCAACTAAGTTTCTTTTGTGACTTTCCCCCATGATTATCTGAAGACTTGTCCTGAAGTCTTGTTTCTTTGGAGGATCTTTCTGCAAAATCAAATTTTTGTGAGAGTAAAACAAAAATTGTGAATTCATAGAGGCAAAAACGAGTTGGTTTTCCTTTATGAATTCCTATTTTCTTGGTTCCAGTTGCTTGGTTTTCACTAGAAAATATTTGTTTTCCTCTTCTGGGGTACTGGAAGGCATATGGCTATGTCGTTCAATTAATTCCAGATCTATCTCTTGTGTTAGTTGTTTCACAAAATCTTCTTTATTGATAGGCTTATTGTAACTTTAAGCCTATGTCCGTTTACTAAAAATGATGTAGACTCTTGATCAATTGTTTTTATCTGAACATCTCCATTGTCGAAGATTTCTTCTATGTCATGTGGCCCTAACCAATGAGTTGTGAACTTTGCCTTGAAATTTTTGAATTTGGAATCAAATAGTAATGCCCAGTCTCCCTTGTTGAATGTCTTGTTCTTGATGAATCTGTCATGCCATTTCATTCTTTGTTGTTGCACCAGTGTTGTGTGTTCTACTACTTGTTGTCTATGTTCATCCAGTTGGTTCAATTCCATTATCTGCTACTATTGTGCTTTAGAATTCTAGTCCTAATTCTGATGCCAACTTAAATATGTGTATCTGAAATTCTATGGGAAGTAAGACTTATTTTCCATACACTAATTGGTATGGACTAAACCTAGCTGTGTTTTTCCATGTTATTCTGTATGCCCATAGCACATCTCTTAACTTTTCTGACTAGTCCCTTCTATTCATTTGTATTGTCTTTGTCATTATGTTTTCTAGGACTTTATTTGTTGCTTCCACTTGTCTGTTTGCCTAGGATGGTATGGTGTTGATTTCCTGTGTTTGATATTGTACTTTTTCGTAAGATTCGAACAAGTTTTGAAGTGAACTGTGTGCCTTGGTTAGTTACAATATGTCTGGGTACCCCCAATCTAACAAATATTTCCTCAAAGAGGAATGTGACCATTGTATTTTCTATTGCCCTTGCTACTACCTTTGCTTCCACCCACTTAGTTACATAATATGTACATACAAAGATGTACTTCTTTCCGTTTGATGGTGGATTTATTGGTCCCACAAAATCCATATCCCATTGCTCGAATGGTTCTATGAGCACTTGTGGCTTAAGTGGCATTTCATCTGATACTATTGGTCTTCCTATTCTTTGGAAAATGTAACACCTCTTGACATAGGCTTCGGAGTCTTTAAAGATTGCTGGCCAGTAGTAGCCCAATTGCAGCATCTTGTAGGCTGTCCGCTTGTCTGCAAAATGACCACCACATGGTTCATCGTGACATGCTTTCAAAATTTCTAGTATTTCATCCTCTCTAACACATTTTCTTATTATTAAATCAGAGCTAGTATAAAACAGATCACCATTCACCAAAATATATCTAGAGTTTTCTCTAATGATCTTTCATTTTATTTTCTTTGTGAAGTGAGTTGGTAATTTCCCAGAGGATAAATAGTTTTCTATATCTGCAAACCCTGGCATTTTTATAGTTATTGAAAACAAATGTTCAGTTGGAAAATTATATACAACAAGATTTGGATCACTGGTGTATGAAGCCTTGAAAGCAAAATCAACTACTTGATTGTCTTTCCTCGGTCGATCTTGAATTAATGTTAAATTTTTGCATTAACAGTAACCATCTTGTTATTCTTCCATTTGTGATTGATTTGTTAATTAAGTATTTGATTGCTGAATGGTCTGTGTGAATAAACACTTGGTATCCTGTTATGTAATGCCTGAATTTGTTTACTACATGTACTACATCTAACATCTCTTTCTTTGTGACTGTGTAGTTCAATTCTGCTGGTGTTAAGTTTTTGCTTATGAAGTATATAGTATAATTGAATAGGTTTACTTTATGTCCAAGTGATGCACCTATAGTAGTATCAAATGTGTCAGTGGAAATATGAAATGAAAAAGACCAATTTGGTCCTCGAAGAATGGGTGCAATTGATAATTTTTCTTTCAATATTTGAAATGCATTTTGACAATGATTTGTCCATTGGAATTTAACATCCTTTGCAAGTAACTTGAATAGAGGTTGTGCTATTTTACTAAAGTTTTCTATAAATCACCTATAGTAGCCTTCATAACCCAATAAATTTCTTACCTCCTTTTGAGTTGTAGGTGGCATCAAATTCACAATGACTTGTATTTTAGCTGCATCCACCTTAATTCTTGATGAGGAAATATGGTGTCGCAAGACTATCCCTTCTGTTAACATCATATAACATTTTTCATTACTCAAGGACAGATTTGTCTCTATGCATCGTTTCAAAACTTTCTCAAGATTTTTCAAACAATCGTCATATGTGTTTCCATATACAGTGAAATCGTCTATATAGACTTCTACACATTCATGGACTAGATCAACAAATATTGCAAGCACTACTCTTTGGAAAGTAGCAAGTACATTACATGAACCAAATGGAAAAACATTGTATGCATAGGTTCCCCATGGGTAGGTAAATGTTGTTTTGTCCTGGTCTTCCATTGCTATTCTAATCTGATTATACCCACTAAACCCATCTAGAAAGGAAAATAATTTCTTCCCAACTAATGAGTCTAGAACCTGGTCAATGAATGGCAGCGGGAAAGGATATTTTAATGTTGCTTTGTTTAATTCCCGGTAGTCCACACATATTCTCCACTTCCCATTTTTCTTTGGTACAATTACCAATTGAGAAACCCATTGACTATCCAAAATAGGATAGATGAACTCAACTTGCAGCAGTTTCTGTAGTTCTTTCTTCACTATTTCCTTCATGATGTGGTTCATTCGCATTTAAGGCTGCCTTAATAGTTTAATCTCGTCATCTGTATAGATGTGGTGGATACATGTGTTGGGATGAATTCCCTGCATATCTGTGTAATCCCAGGAAAAAGCTTTTGAGTATTTTTGTAGTAATGCTATTACCTCTTGTTCTTGTGACGATTGTAAATGGTTGCCAATGTTCAAATGTTTTCCACAATATATCTCAATTGTTTTTGTTGTTTAATTGGTAATTGTGTTTACAGGAAAAATATTTGTGAAGGATTCTTGCAGGGATTGAATTGTACGGGTTTCCTAAAAACACTGATTCAAAAGATTACTTGCAGCTTTATACTGAGTTACTCTAAGCTGCTATGAAATATTTGCTTCTGAGATGAAAAGATCCAATAGATCTTCATTCTCCTCTTCTTCTCTAAGATCAAAAACTTGGTTAATACTTAGAGTTGATTTAGTTTGCTATTGTTCTTGTTCTTGAAGCCTTGATACTAAAGAAGGTGATTATGCAGGAGAATAAAGTGTGATGTGTTTTCTCTCATCTCCATGTGCAATAATCATACTTCCATATTTGCATCCTATAAAGGCATTAGCAGTGGCTAACCGCGATCTGCCCAAGGTTAGAGGATGTCCTCCCAAGTTTGTTTTTGGCTGCAAAATGAGGAAGTCTACTGGATACTCCCATGAATCCAAAGAGACTATGATATCTTCTAATATTCCTTCTAGTATAACTTTAGACCTGTCTTCTAACTCTAAGATTGTACTAGTAGATCTAATGTTGTTTAAATGCAGATGTTTCATCGTCTCTATAGTCATTACATTTATAGGTGCTCACAAATCTATCAATGTGTTTGGAAATGAAAAATTGTTTATTCAAATAGTAATCATAGGGATACCAGGGTCAATATACTTTTCTATTGCTGTCTTTGTAGACATGAGGCTTGCTAGTTTTCCAATGACTTGGATTGAAGTAGGATCCTTCTTCTTTTTACCAGTTTTCTTCATGCATAATTTCTTTACTGTTTTAGCATATATTGGTATTTCTTTGATCGCTTGTAGTAAAGGTATTTTTACATAAGCATTTTTCGATTCATCTAGAATATCAAATTCAAGAAGGGTCATTTGAATTTTCTGCTCTACTAACATCTCTGGATAGGGTGGTGTTCGAGTTATGATAGTCTTTCCCTTCTGACTTTGTTTTTTTGAATGTGATGTTTCATGTTGTTCTCCTTGTTCAGCTAGTTCTTCTATGATTGGAGGAGAATTTTTATGAAGTACTTTCCCAGACCTTAAATGGACATCATTTATGGGAAGAATGGAGTATGTTGGAAAATGTATTGCTTCTTCCACATTGTATGTAGGTTTATCCATTTTATTGCTCGTATTTGCCACCGGCTAGGCTGGTAGTTGAGTTGGTATGGGCTGGTTTGAAGGTAGTTGTAGCTGTTGTGGTTGTATTAGTAATGGTGTGGAATTCTGTTGTGGAAATGGCGTGGATTGAGGATATGCAAAATTCTGTTATGGAAATGGCATGAATTGTGGATATTGTTGGAACTGTTGGTATGGGAATGGCTGTTGATATTGTTGTTAGTATTGTTGAGGATACATTTGTTGAGGTGGCTGGTTTCCATAACCATATCCTCTCCAACCTTATCCAGGTTGGTTTTGATATTGTTGTGGAGGCCAAGCTTGTCATGGCATTGGAGTATTCCAAGAGTTTTGAGAAGGATATTGATAGTTTTGTTGAGGGAATTGCTGAGGGATTTGTTGATGAATCCTTGGCTACCAAGGCCTTCTTGGTGCCACATAATGGAAACCTTTTGTTCCTTGTACTTCTTCCATTGGATTTATTTTCAATTCTTTCAACTTTAGATAGTTTTCTATTGAATGATGTTATGTGCAAATACCACATATTTGAACACTATCTAAAGGACATTCTCTTAATGCATGCTCTTTCTTACATTTGGGACAAAAGATTGCTAGGACTTGTTCTTGTTCTGCTTTCTTTTTATTTTATTTTAGAACATTTACTTGTGTCCCTAATGTACTTAGGAGATTAGTTTTGAAGTTTTCCAGCAAGCTTCCTATCTCTACTCTTGTTACCACTCCTAATGTTGATTTTGCTGCTTTTGAACTAACATCTCTTCTTCTAGCTTTTGATCTTCCTCTAGAATATTTTTGACATAATTCTGTAATTTCATTAAATGGAAAGCTTGAAATGTCACCCTTGCCCATTACATTCAAAATGTCAAGGTATTCATCTCTTATACCTTTGAGAAAGATTTTTCGAATGTTTTCTTGGTTTAGCGAGCGTTGTTTAGACTTTTTTAGATTATAAGCAAATCTTTCTAAGTATTCTTCTAAACTTTCATCCTCTTGTTGTGTCATTATGAAAATATCCTCTTTCGAGTCCCTAAGCCTACAATAGGCTTGGTATTTTTTAAGAAATATTGTCTTCATTTCATCCCAAGAAGTTATTGTTCTCTCTCCTAAACCCATGAACCATTTTAAGGTTGTTGCTTTCAAAGTAGTAGGAAAGGGATATTCTGTGTATCCATAAGTTCTACACAAGATGTCAAATTCAAACATAAATGAATCAGGATATTCTCTTGACATTCCATAAATGTTAGGCAATACGAAAGGTGGAATATTTTTCATTTTCACATCTTCTCCTAATATTGCACTAGTATCCAATATTGGAAAGCCAAAAGTAGCTTTCAGATTACGAACATTTTCTTGTTAATTATCATTTTGTCTTTTCCTATCCTCTTCTCCATTTCTATCATTTTCTCTTTTTGCATCTTCCTCTCCTTGCCTTCTCCATTCTCTTTGATGTCTTTGATATTCAAGTATTTGTTCAGGAGTAAAGATAATAGATTTGTGTCCTTCTTTTGTCATAGCTTCAACTATTCCGATGACAAATTGAGACCCAGGTTGTTGGAAAATAGGTTGATCTATGGACTCAAAAATGGGCTGATTTAAATTAACAATTTCTTTTTGTTTTCCTAAAGTAGGTGTTTCTTTTGGAGTTTGTTTTCTTTTCACCTCCCAGGATAACAATGTTTGTCTTTCAATTAAAGTTAATCTTTGTCCTATTCTTTGTTTTTCTTCTAATTCCTCTATTGTTGGTTTACTAGCAACCGGTGTGGTTAGTTTTGATGGTCCTACTTCTATTTATGGGGGGGTTTGTTTAATAAATCTACCTTTATGATCTCTATTTCTAGGCATAAAGAAAGATAACTAAGAAAAATGTAACATAACTAAATTTTTATTGTTTTTGTTTTATCATTTTTTTAGTGTTTTTGTTTATCTTCTATTTGACTATGTTGATGAAATCCTCCTCAAAAACGGTGCTAAAATGTTGAGCTAATTTATCAACACAAATTAACACAAGTATTCCTTATCAATCCAGGTTTGTAAAACTTGGAGGCATGTCCATAATGTATGGATATCAAATGTAGCCAAGCTTAGAAGATAAAATATAAGGAATTAAGGAAGTGCATATTACAAATATAAATCTATTTAAACAATTTCTAATTCACTTCTACAATGTATGTGAGTTGAAGTGGCTCTTAACTTAAGAGATCCATTTGTGTCCTTCTTCTACAATATCACTTAATGAATAGAAATAAAAAATCATTAATTAACAACAGCTCAAGATGCATGAATAAAAAATGAAGGAGACTCCTAACTGAAGAGATATTTGGTATTCCTCATCACAGTTCACTCATCATTATGCTATTGTTAGAAAACTGAAATTGCATAAAATTGCTTAAACACACTAAAGATGAATTCTAGTTTTGATCCATTAATTCAACAAAAGGAGGACTTAACTTGAACCCTTTGTTGTCCGTTCTTATCAAAGTGATAAAAAAACTAAGACTCATTAGAAATATAAATCATTACTCATCAATTCAAGTAAGAAAATCTGAAACGAAACAAGTAAATAATTCTGAAGCAACTAGTACATGAAAATTAAGCTAGTTTAGCAATGAAGTGTACTTAGCTTGGAGTGGGGGCCCTCCACCCTTGCCTTGCACACTTGGGGATGCTATCAACTGCTGAAAATTCAGTCACTCATCGAAACCAATGAAAATAAAAATGGAAGTAGAACAATTTCTTCAAATTAACTTCAAATAGTCAAATGTCTCAGCATAAAGTTATACAAAACTACACACATAAGCCTTCAAAGTTTTGACTTTAAATAGAAGATCATGAAACAAACTGATATAAAGTCTATCTAACAACTCTATCTACTCATATCCATATATACAAGTCAAATGCATCCAATCTATCACTAAAAATATGGACAATCGCATGAATCAAAAAACTACCCTATTTCCTAGGGATTTTCTAGATGACTCATCCTGTTTGACCAGCTTTAACCGGGCCTAATTTAGCTTGTTTTGACTGAACCAATTGGATTTAGTTCAGTCCTAGTTCCCAAGATTTCCATTCATGTATTCCTCTCGAGCCCAGGTGTCCTACAAGTATGAAATCCATATAGCTATTACGGGAATTTTCTATTCTGTCCAAAAATTGCACTTGAAATTCAATTTTCATAAAAACTTCTAGAAATTGCAAAATTAAAATTAAATACCTGATTATGCATAAAATACATCAAAATGAGGTGGATATGATGGAAAATGGATGGATAATATAATAGTTAAGTAATTTTCCTTAAGAAAAAATGGACCAAAATTGAGGGCCAACAAAGGCCTTTGATGCCTCGTCCTTTTTCTTGTTGTCATTCTCTTCCAGCACTCAACAACCACATGGTTCTGCAATCCACAAAACTAAATGATTTTCTACGCCAGATCTCCATTCATCATTGACATGATTGTAATCAAAATGAAATCTAGATAACTAATACTTTTTATACCTTTCTTGGTTGTCTCTGGTGCAATTATGGCGATGAGAGATTTGCTTAGTTTTTCCTTTGCATTGTGCATCATCATGGGAGGATTGTGATGAGTTTCAATCATCCTACTTCTCTGATGGCTACGACAATGTATTGGAAGCTTTTGTTACCATTGAGAACTCTCCTTCACTGTATCCCAAACTTGCAAATCGAGGTCTTTGTACAACCTACAATGGACGAGTCATTCCTTGGCCATTAACACCAAGTCCTCCTCTTTTATACCCCATGTTGGTAAGGAGTCTCATGCCAGTTACTGAAATGGGTACTTCCATGTTTCCAATAGAAATAGTGTCATATGAAAAATAAACTGAAGAGTTATCAACATTGTTTACCTCTATTATCAATTCTAAAACAAGTGATGTTGGGTTCGCTAAGCTCTCATTGTGCTTCAATTTTTCCAAGGAATCTTCAATGGCACATAACTGAAGTTGCACTCTCTACCTCTCTTCTTTTCCTTCTCTTGGGAGTCTCCTCAATTCAAAATTCTCTGCATGAAGTCTTTGATTGATCTCCTAAATTGAATGATGAGAAGATGATGAAGAAGATGGACAATCACTAGAGGATGGAGATGGAACACCATCCTCTACTCTTTCTTTCTCCTAGTTTTTTCTTTCCATTTTCTCCTCATAATATGCATACATTATGTCCACCATGCATGCCATCCTGAGGAGTTCCTCATAGAGATATTTGTTGTTGTCCATTTTCCTTCTTGTTACACATTCAATCATTCACACTCGCAATTCACATTAGCGAGAAGGCCACTTTGATACCAAACTTGATTAGGATCTCTTTAGCTACCGAAATTAACCAAGGTCTTTTACTTCTATGATGTTAGCAGAACTACATATGAAAGAGCATGTAAAACCACATGTACATACTTTAAATAAGAGGAAACATAATGATGACCATCAAATCAAAGGGCACACACACATTGGTAATGGAGTTCACCTAGTGTGGGTTACGTCTCCGAACTCGATGTCAAGAGTGGTGAGCCCACTTCATTAAATGTTGCAAGATGATGATGAGTACATAGTACATTCTTTGTCATTACAAGGATAATTTCCCTCAACTAGAGTGGCATGCCTCTGCACGAGACATTCTCTTGTAGGAACTCTCACTCAAATGGGCTCTCCTTCAGCATGACAAGTTAATAAATACTCACGTAACATGGCATACAGGTATCCTCCAAAATAATGGTAACAAATATCTCAACAACAAAATCATCAACTCAAGAAGTCAAAAGAAAGGCATTACATGACTACATCATATACCTC
This sequence comes from Pinus taeda, assembly GCA_000404065.3. Classification (NCBI taxonomy): domain Eukaryota; kingdom Viridiplantae; phylum Streptophyta; class Pinopsida; order Pinales; family Pinaceae; genus Pinus; species Pinus taeda. The sequence continues at coordinate 64,084 of APFE030503711.1, forward strand.
CACTTTTGAGGATGGCCTGAAAATGCAAAGCTTTTATGATGAAATGGATTGCACTGTTGAATTTGTGGCATGAAATCATGTCAAACGAATATAAACTTGACCCCTTTCTGACACTGTCAAAATCTAAACCCTTGGCATCTCGAAGACTCCCCCCAAAGAATCCTTCCTGGAGATGGTTGAAAAATACGTTTCTCGGATGAAAATTTTGAGTGCATCACTATGCTCCTGCGAAATTCTGTGAAAACTGACTAAAAAGTCAACAACATTCTGCTTCTATCAAAAATCAGCCTCCAAGGGAATCTTTTTGATTCCACAAGATTTTGCAAAGATTCCTTGTTGCTGACTGCTTGAATTTCTGCTGCTTAGATAGCGAAACGGAACACACCATCATGTTCCTTGCGAAATTCTGGTTCTTTTGAGTATAAACTTGGCATGATTCTATCACTGTGAAAAATCGCCCTCTAGGGAATATTTCGGATTCCTCAATGCATCAAAGATTCTAGGGAATATTACCCTGGAATGTTGTCGCCTCAAAATTTATGCCCGGCTTAGCATGGTTCCATTCTACACCATTCAATTCTCTGCCTCCAATCTACTCCTCATCAGTCAAATAAGCAACTTTGTTTAAATAATGTTTGATTGGGCAGATATACCAAGGTCTCAAGTTGACATGTTGGTTGGACAGACGAAGGTCCTAAGGTCAAACCCCCATAGTTTCCCATGGTGCGTTTAACTTTTGGTGTAACGTAATGTTTTTTTGGCATGGTTTCATTATGCTACTAAATGTTGGCGATTTTTGGGTGGTATTTAAATGACGTATTGTTAAGTTTGGGCAACTTTTGGTTGGAGCCAAATGTTTTGTAGCATAGTTATATGGTGACCATTGCGTATTAGGGCATGGGATCACCCATGGTGTGGGATGGCCACATGGTCTGGCAAGTTCGATCCATGTCGGCCCCTCATTGGCTACGGTCCATGTCACATATGTGGCATATGGTTGGTGGGGGTGGCGGCCTGCCAACCCACTTCTTGTCGCCCATGTTGCGGGATGACCACATGGTCAGGTGGGTTCGATCCCTTCTGACCCCTCGTTGGTTAGAGTCTATATGACATATGTGGCATATGGTTGTCAGGGGTGGTAGCCCGCCAACCCACTTCTTGTTTTATTATTATAATATATATGATATGAGGTTGGGGGTCCGGTTGGTTGGATTTGACGAGTGGTCACTTGACCCATTTTTAATATTTTTTTTTGTTTATATAATAAACAACTAGCCAAATTTGTTGACCGATTTTTTAAGGGTCACTCGCAAAATTAAGTATGCAACAAATTCACCCTTTCCGACCACTGGATTCCATGCTCTGATCCTTTGCCAAATTGTTTCCTCGTTAGTAACTGCCATTGGGCCAAGTTTGACCAGAAATTTCACCAACTATATCTTGAGCATATGAACTTGAATTTGAGTTTCGTTCAAGCCATTTCAATCAATATTACGAGCAATACGATCTGGTCTTGGTTTGGGTTAAATCTAAGAACTTTAATTTTTTAGCTTTTCCATATCCACTGTTGAATTCTGAGTGTGTTTGGAGCCATTGAATCAAAGGGTTACCCAAAATTCAACAACCAACCAGCTCATGTGAAAGTTATATACTTACAAAGCATCATAGACAAAAATTTTATCTAAAGTTTTGTATAGGCGAAAGCTCCACTGGAGATTGTTCACACAGATTTGTGTGAATCGAGGCAAACACCTTCATTACTTGATATTGCTTACTTTTTAACTTTTATTGATGGCTATATTCAAAAACTTTAGGTTTATTTTCTAAAATAGAATTCTAATGCATTTTTGTATTTAAAATATTTAAAGCTATGGTTGAAAAAGAAATTGGAGAGCATATTAAAATTGTAAGATCATATAGAGGTGGTGAATACATGCTATATGATTTCATTGAGTTTTGTCAATTTCATGGAATCAAGAGACAATTTAATACACGTTATACTCCACAACAAAATGGAATAGATGAAAGGAAAAATTGAACTATTATGAATATGGCTCAAAGTATGTTGAAGGAAAAGAATCTACCAAATGAATATATGGGAGAAGCAGTAACTTGTGTTGTTAAATCCTTAACAAAATTTTGAAAAAGAGTGTGAAGGATCGAGTTCCCAAAGAAGTTTGGAGTGGTATGAGTTGTCATATATCTCATTTAAGAATTTTTGGATGTGTTTCTTAAGCACATGTACCTAAATAATTGAAAAAAATATTACATGACAAAAGTGAGAAATGTATCTTTATTAGATATAGTGAGGAGCATAAAGCATATAGACTCTAGAATCCCATCACCAAGAAATAAATTATCCATAGAGATGTTGAGTTCGAGGAAGAAGAAGCTTAGGATGGAAGCATAGATAGACCTGTTGTAGATGGAGTTGTATTATCTCATGGAGATGATGATGAAGATGAGCAAGAAGTACAAGGTGGATAACCAATTCCATATACACCTGCTGCAAGCACTTCAATAAGTCAATCACTAAGACTCAGTCCATTACAGTTCATAACACCAAGAAATGAAGAACATGGTGAACCATCAAGTTATGGTGGACAAGAAACAACAAGATCAGAGGTGAGTAATGAATCTAATCCTACAATAGCTACATTAAAGAATAGAATTAAAAATCATAAGGCTAGAAGTTTAAAAGCACTGTATGAGAAGAATGACGAAATAGATCATGTTTCAAATTTTTCATTAATTGCATATGATTGATCTGAATTTAGAATATTATATTTCTATGCTAAGATCCTCATCAAAATACAAAAATATGCTTGAGGTTTTTACTCCAAAATAGCAAGTAAAAACATGAGTTATATGTGTGTTTTCTTAAGTAAATTTCATGAAAAACTTTAAATATGAAATCAAAAAAATGAATGGAATCACGCATCAATAAGTAATACACCAACCATTGTTAAAGGAGTTCACCGCTCTTGGGCTACATCTCCTTGGATCAGCTCAAATGGCATGACCCCTTCTCATTATGCTCAATGTCTAGAAAAGAAGAGTACATAAACTACTGAAATGGAATGAATAGTTTCTCCTCAAAAGAAACAACTTTTGCAAGATTTCTCACTCCATACACATATTAACCTATAGTCAAACATGTAAACCTTCAGCAAACATAGGAATCTTACACCAAGGCCCCATACTCCAACTTCAAAGAGCATAAACAATACCAAAATCTACTTGAAGTACATAAACAAGTCCCTTCTCCAGTACATAAACAAGTCTCTTCTCCAAAACACATATAGAGAAAAGAGGAAATAGAGCTACAACACTGATGTAATGGTTGTTGCAGAAAGCACGTGGAAGCTGGAAAACCCCTTTAAGGTCATCTCCATCTTCAAACTTCTCCATAAACTGAATCAACACTCTAGTTAACGATGGCTCCCATAGGCTTCAATTTGAAAAAATCCTATCCAGAAGTGCTCCTTTGATCCTCATACCTACTCCAATGAGTCTATAATGTCCAAAAATGGCTATTTAGCCTCTTTGTTCACCCAATTTGGTAAAAAACGGGAGAAGTTATGACCTCTCCTAGTTAGGCCACAATTCGCTCTACAAATTGCTCCAAAACCAGCGTCGACCCTACAATTTTTCCCCAAAATGTGCTAACTAGGTGAAAATTTCGCTCACCCACGAGAGAAATTGTAGGATGATTACTTCCGCCCATAACCCCATCAACGGTTATTAAAAAATGTGATCCCTAGTGGTCACATGACGTGGTTAGGGTCTGGTGGTTAACGGTGGCGGTATTCCCTCTGACAGTTATGGTGAATGTTAGCACTTAGGATAAGCGCTCACATGCAGATGTCATATCTAGAATTCGATGTGGAAATTGCAGTTAAAGTAGCTACTTCAGGTAAGCAGAAAGGTGGTCACATGAGGGGAAGTTAAGTCCACCCATCCCGTAACCTGGTAATTAGTAATCTTTAATACAAACCCAAAACCATAGTTTATTAAGTAACAAACTATAGGTAGAGTGGTAAAGCATTTCCTTTTGTTGTTGGAGGTCACGGGGTTGAGCACGGCTTTCGATGTGTCTTTCCAACAAAATTTTAATTGGCCATTAAGATGACACAGGGAGGCCTCTGGCTTAGCCACGTGTCACCCCCTGATTGGCCCAAACCCAAACACTTGGACCACTAGGTCTTCACCAACTTAATGGAATATTCTAATAATATTTTGGGAATATTTTGAGAATATTTCTTTTGCCACCTAGGCTATACGAATGACCAATCAGCATCCCAATCAACCACCTACAAATTTTTTACCTATTTGACAAAGTTAACAGGTCACGTTTCTGGGAGAATATGATGTCCGTTTTGTGCGAAACAAGTTGCACTTGATTCAGGATGATGAGCACTACGCGTCATTCAGGTTCCACACCACTCTCACAACTTTGATTTTTAGGCAAATTTTGAGCTCCTGATCACTCTTCCCCACTGAAAAACTTTTGGTCTCCAAAAGTTTACTTTCAATTGTTCAACATTTGAAGGCATAGTTCCTTCATTTTTCCAAACTCGATCCAATCAATGATTGTAGTGCCTTGACTTGTACTTGTCTTGAATCTTTCTCAAGCTAAACTTGAAATATAACCTGAACAAAGAATTCAAGTTCAATGTTCTTCTCAGCTTGTCCATGTCGCTATGGCCATCCACAACAACATCCTTCCCAAGAAGAATTCCAAGGCGCTCATCTGCAAAATCCCTATCGAGGATAAGATCCCAAAATACTTTGAAAAATGAAACAAAACAAGCTTCACATAGTGAATACTCGTATGACTTGAGTGCTTAACACATTTGTAACATACGAAATGTGTTGCAACTACTCATACAACAATTTTAAAATGATTTCTTAAACTACAAATAGAAATGCATTTTACAAGATGGAATAAACTTGACTCCCAAATTTTCCATTCAAATTGACTATCAACAAGCCAAACTAGCATATTAATGCTCAAAGAAAACATTGTTGCACATAAGTGATTTATTTATGAATATCACTTTTACAAATTACCGAGCTATGGTTATATGCAACTAGTGCAAAACAAATATTTACAAACTTTGGTTGGACAAACAGTTTCCCCATTTCTTACTCAACCAGGTAAATGAACCCTCTATTTGAAGTTTTTCCTCTTTTGAAGCTGCTTCAAGGATGGTCGCATCTTGCGCCACTTTTTCTTTTGTAGCTTCCTCTTTTGGTACTTGCATAATATTATTTCCCTTACCATGATGAAGTTGTGGAAACAATTTCCAACACTTCTCAACCCAATTCCCACTGATATTGCAGTGAGTGAAAAAATTCTTTTTGTTATAGACATTTTTGGGCACTGCAACCCAAATCATAAATGTCCATAAACTGAGGGCTCCTAAGTCATTAAAAGTGTTGCTTCACTACCTAAAGGAATAAGGTCAGCTCACTACATCATATCCCAAACGTTCTCCATAGAAAATTTCTCAAACATGGTCAAAACTAGACCATATTGAATGCCCATTGTAGAGGGTACGATGCATATCACCTTCCCAGTGTAAAGGGTGTGATGCATACTAAATGGCCCCTCTGTAGGGTGTGATGGGCAAGAATGGACAAATGGCAGAGACAGTTTGTGAGGTGGAAGATCATAGAATCTTCCAGAAACTTCCCCTCTGACACTTGCCTCTCTGATTTCAACCAGGGATGAGTAAGAGATCATCAATCTCCAAGTGGAATCAAGAACTATCAGAGAGAGGAAACTAATCAAAATCCTAGAAGCTGACTCACCCCCTTGCAATCATCTATATCTGGATCCCTCATCACAAAGATCCAGAGGCTGGAATCTTGTATCTTATAGAGAAGTGTTGTTGGTTTTCTGGTTAACATCATAGTGGTTGGGTGATCCTAAGCTTACTTGAGGTGAAGAAGGGCTTTCTTGCTGAGAATGATGCTAGGTCAGAACAATTGGTTGTAATCCTCTTGCTATTCTTGATATTAATAAAGCTATTCAAGTTTTCCTCCACATTCGTGTATGTTTTTGTATATGCATTTGTGTGCTTAATACATATTTGGTCCTATGTTATTTATGAATATATATCTCTGTTCTTCGATAGTATTATGTTGCTTTGATTCTACAGGTGCTCTTTGAAGCTGTGTAGACAAAAGAGTGGCAAAGATCTATGGAGAAGGAGAGGAACCAAGCAAGGAACCAAGCACAAGACAAAGGTTGGTGTCCCCTGTTCCCCTCTTGTCTATTTTTCATAAAGGAGAACGAAAGTAGTTTTACTTGTTTGTTTCTAAGATAGCTACCAATCTTAGTGGGAATAGAAGCTCTAAGTGGAAACTATTCTCGGTAGCAAAATGGCGACTCCACTGGGGATCGAATAGATTGTTTGTTACCCTATTTTTGTTTGTTTTATAAACTTACAAACGGAGCCTGAAGTCAAGCCAACTAGCCTTCGAACTGCATTTTCTATGCAAGTGCAAAGTAGATCAATGGTGCTTCAGTCTATCTCCATGTTTTGTTTATAAATTGAACAACTGATCTGCAAACACTCTAATTGCCCTAACTGGTGGCTCTAGTAACCTCCTTAGGTCAACCCCTCTGATTTATATTTACTGAACATCACTTGGCCTAAATCCCTGAACTGAACTACAAATTGTGATCAAAGACTGGATAAAAGTCTCGCACTGGTACCATCCCACCCTCCCTTCAAGGCAGTCTGTATGCATCGCACTTCCTGTGTGCAGTAGGTGCATTGCATACTAGATTCCCTGTGTGACAGGTGCGATGGTCAGGCAAGGTTAATTTTACCTTCAGACTTTGGTTTTTCTTCACTCTTTTCAGTTCTATTCAGGAGTTTTGCTATCTGTGGTCAGTATATCTCTGTGGAAACCCTCTTCTCTTCCATCATTCCGCCTCCATTGTGCAAAGAACTGTAAGTGTTTTTTATGTATTGTGCACCATTTTCAGTTCTCTTTTACAAAGATGTAGCGTAGTCAGACTGTTGTTCCTTGATCTGAAAGTGTCACAAGTGTCGTTTTCAGTCATAGAAGAGAATCCCATTGTTCTTGATAGTCAATTGTACTGTTACTCTTGTATGTGATTTGAAAAAGTAATTTTTCAAGTGTCAAAAACAATTTTCATTTCGAAATCGCAAAGTGTCATCCTTATCTTCACTTCATTTTGAAAAAGAAATTTGTTAGTATTGTTGCTTTGGAAAATAATTCAAATTTGCACTTAGCGTTCTTGTCATTCATACATTAAGAGAGCTGAAAAAAATACATGCATGTGCATTTGCATTTAGACTGCTTGGTTTGATTTAGGACAGTGCATTTAGTGTGTGATTTGTGCTCTTTGTTGAAAGATCCTCAGTTCTCTTTCCTTAGTAGCTAGGATTTTCATTGCCAAAAGAAGATTAAACATCTGTTTATCATCTTAGATTGCATTTTAGGAATTGTATACACATCACGCGGTGAACCTGAATGGAAACTTTTTAAACAAGATCAACTATAAAATAAATTTAATGAATCTAAAAAAGCTTTGGAACCTAACGTGCAACATCTAGAAGTCTAGGCTAGAGACATATTCCGGCGTCGTAAAACATGGTAACTGTTGTTTTCATTGTTGGTTGGGTGATTCCTCCACTTTGAGACAACAAGTGCCACTACGGACTTGTGCTCCCACGTACCATCGAGTATATATTGGGAGACCACAATAGGCTATATCCTTTATCCTTAGGAAGCTGTGTTTGCTGCCCTATCGATCGCAATGCACTGAACACAACATTCGGGAAGATTGCCTGCCATACCATAAAAAGTATTCTGCAGTTTTGCGATTGGTTTGGTAATCCCTCTGCCTAGATTTCTATAGAAGACTCTTTCATTCCTTTTCAGACTCCTTAAAGGAAAAGGTCCACTTGAGCACTTGTCACTTCAGGCTCATTCAAAATCGAAGGCGACTAGAGTCATCTTTTGTTTTCTCTTGACTCGTAAAAAAAAAAAAAAAAAAATTGTGTCAAAGCGTCTAAAATTATTTTAATCGGAATAACATCAAAGTTCCCTCGTTGGTCGTTAGGTGAGAAAAATGGGTTACCAACAGGATTTCCCCTTGGAGAAATCTAGCCCTTTCTCTCTTGGGGAGATGTTGGTGCACCCCAAAATGACCACATTGTCACTTCCAGGGTTGACGATTGGTTTTCCCGTATGGCTCTTCTCTACCTCTGTCGTTCAGAATACCGTAAATCCCTAAACAGTCAGTCAGCAACTAGGTAATGCTAGAGTTACCCGCCCAACCTTCCACTTCATCCGTTCTCCTCTCCTCCTTCCTCTTCGCTTGATGAAGCTGGTAAAGCTAAAGATCAAGTAACTGAGAAGAAGAAGAAGTGGAAAGAGAAAAAGGAAAAGAAGAAGAAGGAGCCAAAAGCAAAAGGGGGAACCATGTGTCGTCTAGCGAAAATCCTCACACCGCACCGTCTAAACCTAAATCTCCATGTGTCAATTGTAAAGGAGATCACTATCATTGAGATTGTCCTTGGATCCCTCGAATCTTAAGGGACTGGTCTCCTCGTTTGCACAATCCAGTGTCGTCAACATCTGATGATCATGTTGAAAGTACACCATCAACCAGTGAAAGTGAAGTATTTGGACAAAAAAGGAATCAAAAATTTCCTTGTAAACTGTGTGAAGGCGATCACGACGTCGACCGTTTTCCCTTCCTAAACGAAGCCAAAAGAGTTTTGGATGACCGTCCCGCTTCACCGCTACGGCTCCTTCCTAGATATAAGAAACTCTTGCCAAGTCCACCATTGGTTGAAAATCTGACCAACACGCTGTTGTGGTTGGTCGAAGCGTCTATCATTGAAAATGAACCCTCTGAATCCATACCTGACGAATGTCAAAAGGTTGAGGTTGTAGTTGACCTGGTTTTTCCTTCAGAGGGATCATCTTCGAGTGATATCATCACTAAAGAGAAAGAGAATGACACAATTCAAATTATTTTTGTAAACACAGACTCTGATGAACTTAGGGGAAGTCTACCCATTCCTTTACCATAGGAAGGAAGTTCATCAGAATCGTATCCGACCATCTATTTGGTCCCACCTCCAAGCAACATAGTCGTTTCTTTCGACTGGAATCTACTAGGCAGACCCCGTTTACCAGCTAGTGTACCATTCTGAATCATTGTACAAGCTTACAGAATGGTCATGGCTAATACCATCATAGATGAAGGGCTTCTGTGAGTATATTTTCCTCAACTTCTTGGAAAGTTCTTGGTTTGCCATCACTTCTGCCTGAAATGAGAAATTTGACAGGCTTCGATAAAGGAATCGGTCGACTGTTAGGGATCCTTCCAAATGTGCCCATTACTTTGAGAAGGAAAACCGTCCACATGAACGTGACGGTAGTCCAAGGACTCCTAGATTATAATCTACTCCTTGGGCGTGACTATATTTATTGCGTGGGAGCCGTCATCTCCTCACTCTTTAGAGTAATGTGTTTTCCGCATGAAGGCAGAGTGGTCAAGCTCATAGACCAACTGTCATTCCCTGGTTCACACATAGAAAATAGTCAAATTCCATCCCTAAATGGTCTTTTCATGCAAGGAATGTCTCATCGATCTCCAATCCGTCCACCTGACGAGGACGAGTGATTCAGGAGGATATGGCTAAAACCCAGGGGGCATGCACCATGGCCTGCTTCAGCAAGGAAACTCTAGGTATAAAGTAGGTTTACGCGGAGGAAGATGACTGGTCCGACACCTGTCCTTACAGGAAAAGGGAGTTAGAATAGAATAAGATTCCCTCATCAAGGTTAGGAGGTTGGGATTTAGAACCACCCTGGTCTAGATGGACTAAGCCAGGAAGTGTTTCTATCTGCAACGTGGATGGAAACTATCTTGCAAAAGTAAGAGCTTCTATATGGTAACCTGGAAATTTTTCATTATACCTCGGGGCATGCAAACCTTTTTGCATGCAAGCAAAGAGCGACCATTTCTTTTTTAAATTTGTAGGTCCTCTAAGCCTTTAAACTCGTAGGGTTTGTCATTTCCTAACTTGCATAAAGAAAGGATCCAGGGCAAAGCTTTAAAAGGTGTAAGCTCCATAAAAAGTGGCATCTTAGATGAGATATCCTTATTATATGACTGGCATGAGCAGTTTTAACGCAAAATTCAAGCTCATTAAAAAATAAACATAAGAAATGAGAAAATGTTTCCTCCAGAGTTTAATCTCATTAAAAATTGAATTGATCCCCGGTAAATAACCATTGTGAATGCATTATCATCAGATTTTGAGCCTTGGTCGTGTTCTCATCATCACCTCCACTCTGTTTTAGCTGATCATTCGCCTCCATTTGATTGTTTACCCCTTTTGAGGAACATCTGCGAAGAGTGATTCTGTTAGCCATCCTTGTGACACTGCCGTGATTGGAAAATTCCAAACCTTACTTGAAATCAGTCGCTACCCGAAATCATCACTCGTTCCTAGGAAAACGAGTCTCCTTTAAGCTCTTTTCAACTAACTCGTAAAATATGAAAAGATTGCCGAGCGATTAGCCTCTACGGCTCGTTAAAGTCATCGGAAGTGCTATCCCTCCTCTAGATTTTAATATTTTTGGACTAGAGGGATTATTACACAAAAAGATCGAGCGCCTGTCTTGTTCGGCGCGTTAAAACTATCGAAAATTCATCCCTTTCGTATTATTTTATGCTTTTTCGGACTTAAGGGATTATATGACGAAAAATAATCATTGGATTTTCCTTTCCATCCCTTTCAGATTCTCTAAAATTGAAAAGGACCGAGTTATCTTTGTTGTTAAGCTCGTTAAAACCTAATAGCGACAAACTTGTCCAAATGGACGAGAATGAGTTTCACTGTCGCTAGGCTCGTTAAAACATAGCGACAGGTTCACCCGAAGGGCGAATTATAGAACAAGCATATGTTATCCTCCTTAAGCTTGACAAAAATAAAGAGGTACTGGTTAGTAATGACTGAGGAAAATTGGGAAGAAAACTTGAAGAAACTTTATTGGTAGCAAGTCGCCCTTGAACATGACACTTTCTCTCCGCATCCGAGTTGGGTTGGGTTATTCTGTTCACTGGTCATATCACCATTGGTCCGTCACACCATCCATATTTGGGGTTAACGCTACATGAAAGTGAATCTATAAAGCTGAGCATGGGAATGCCCACCTCACTAGATCATGAAAAATATTATGAAGATAATGTATTATATTGTATCTTGTTATAGGTTGCCTCCCAGCTCCAAAAAACTTCAGATCCTCATGGTAAAGCATTTCACCCGACATGAAAAGATTAACAACCCCATGCTTTAGGGGGCAACTGTTATAGACATTTTTGGGCACTGCAACCCCAATCATAAATGTCCATAAACTGAGGGCTCCTAAGTCCCTAAAAGTGTTGCTTCACTATCTAAAGGAACAAGGTCAGCTGATTACATCATCTCCCATAAATTCTCCACAGAAAACTGCTAAAAAATTGTCAAAACTGCATCATACTAAATGCCCAGTGCAGAGGGTGCGATGCATATCACCTTCCCAGTGTAAACGGTGCAATGCATATTGAATGGCCCCTCTTTATGGTGCGATGGGCGAGAATGGACAAATGGCAGAGACAGTTTGCAAGGTGGAAGATCATAGAATCTTCCAGAAACCTCCCCTCTGACACTTGCCTCTTTGATTTCGACCAAGGATGAGTAAGAGATCATCAATCTCCAAGTGGAATCAAGAACTATCAGAGAGAGGACACTAATAAAAATCCTAGAAGCTGACTCACCCCCCTACAATCATCTATATATGGATCCCTCATCACAGAGATCTAGAGGATGGAATCTTGTATCTTGTAGAGAAGTGTTGTTGGTTTTCTAGTGTAACATCATAGTGTTGGGTGATCTAAGCTTTACTTGAGGGGAAGAAGGGCTTTCTTGCTGGAGGATGACACTGGGTCAGAACAATTGGTTGTAATCCTCTTGCTATTCTTGATATTAATAAAGCTATTCAAGTTTTCCTCCACATTCGTGTATGTTTTTGTATATGCATTTGTGTGGTTAATACATATCTGGTCCTATGTTATTTATGAATATAGATCTCTGTTCTTCGATAGTATTATACTGCTTTGATTCCACAGGTGCTCTCTGAAGCTGTGTAGACAAAGAAGGAGTGGCAAAGATCTATCGAGAAGGAGAGGAACTGAGCAAGGAACCAAGCGCAAGACAAAGGTTGGTGTCCCATGTTTCCCTCTTGTCTATTTTTCATAAAGGAGAACAAAATTAGTTTGAACTTGTTTGTTTCTAAGATAGCTACCAGTCTTAGTGGGAATAGCAGCTCTAAGTGGACATTATTCCCGGTAACACTTTTGAGCTTCTCTTGGCTCACATGTCTTTAACCTTGGATGATATTTTCTCTTTTCGGTCTCAATTCCATTATACATAAAAATCTTCTTAATGATTGCTTTATTTTTATCTCACTTATCTACACAATGGTTAGATGAAATGTAAAATGTGCATGGAAACACATTTCTCAACATGTTATTCAAATTAGCATGTTGCTTTCCATTATGAAAAGCATTTGAATTGACAAGACGATTATAGCTATTTTCGTTGTCCTTTGGCTTACACTTCTTGAGTGAGGAACTTGTATGGAAAGAATAACTTAGTTTTGTTTATTCTTCAACTTGTTCATCTCTCTTTGGAGATGTTTTTCACTTCAATTCCTCCTTATTATTGAGGAATCAAGTGGGTACCATTTCTGGATGAAAATCCTAACATCTTTCCTCCTCATGTCCTCTTTTATGGCAAAAAGAACATGATACCCATGAGTTGTCACTAGAAGACCATTCTTCTTTTGCAACATAGCCTCAACCTTGATATTTAGACCTCTCCTTTGCCTCAACTTGAGTTTTAATTCCTTGATGGTTTACTCCAATGCCTCCTCCCTTGTAACCCATCTTGGTCAAGAGCTTGGATCCAATGCCCTTACTATGTTTTTCAAAGGCTGCAAATGAATTTATATCAACAGTTCCATGTGAAGAAGAAGCATGTAAATTTTTACCATTTGCCTCCTCTTTTTATTGACAAACAAAGATGTTTTCAAAATCCCCTTTTGATTATGGATGTGTCCTCTTGGAATCTTTGGCTCTCTTCTTTCAACTCCTTGAATTTGGGTGATGATAGAACCTCATCCTCCACATCATGTGGAAAAAAGGTACAAACTTGTCCATCTACCTTCTCTGAGGGACTTTCTGCACTATCATCTTGCATATGAGTTGTAGAAAAACATGAATATTTTCGAGAATCTGGTGGTTTATCAGCATTCTTGTTACCTTCTTCCCTTGGAGAACATTCTCTTCTTGGAGGTCTAGAGCTTTCAACTTGCAATTTGGTATTCCTCTCTTCATAGAGGACTTTCACCATTTCTTCAATGTCTAAGAAAGCCTTTCACATCCTTTGACATTATTGCAAGCTCTCCTCCTTGGGACATGCTTTTTTTGAAGGTTCTATTGCAATTTTGAGGTAGAGCAGGTGGTAGAGATTATAACAATATTTCTCCTCTTTCCAAAACCTTCTCCTCACTTGAGATTCAAAACACATTCACTTGAAAACAACAATCAATTCCTCCTTGCACAAAGCAAACTAGTGCTCTGATACCAACTTGATTTGAATTTGGAATATTAGATTTCTAATCTAAGATCCTCATTACAATATGAAAATGTGCTTGAGGTTTTTACTCCAAATTAGCAAGTAAAAACATGAGTTTTTATGTGTGTTTTCTTAAGTTAATTTCATGAAAAACTTTAAATATGAAATCAAAACACTGAATGGAAGCATACATCAATAAGTAATACACCAAAAATTGTTAAAGGAGTTCACTCATCCTAGGCTACAGCTCCTTGGATCATCTCAAATGGCATGACCCCTTCTCATTATGCTCAATGTCTAGAAAAGAAGAGTACATAAACTGCTAAAATGGAATGGCTAGTTTCTCCTTCAAAGAAACAACTTTTGCAAAATTTCTCACTCCATACACATGTTAACCTACAGTCAAACATGTAATCCTTCAGCAAACATAGGTGTCTTACACCAAGACCCCGTACTCCAACTTCAAAGAGCATAAACAATAGCACAATCTACTTGAAGTACATAAACAAGTCTCTTCCCTAGTACATAAACAAGTTTCTTCTCCAAAACACATATAGAGAAAAGTTGAAATAAAGCTACAACATTGATGTAATGGTTGTTTCAGAAAGCATATGGAGGCTAAAAAACCCTTGCAAGGTCATCTCCATCTTCAAACTCCTCGATAAACTAAATCAACACTCTAGTTGACCATGGCACCCATGGGATGAAATTTACAAAAAAGCCTATCCATAAGTGCTCCTTTGATCCTAAGACTTACTCCAATGAATCCAAAATGTTCAAAAATGGTTATCTAGCCTCTTTTCTAACCCAATTTGGTTGAAAACCGGAGAAGTTATGACCTCTACTAGTTAGGCCACTATTCGCTCCACAAATTGGTCAAAAATCAGCACCGATCCAACAATTTCACCCCAAAAGTGCTAAATGGGTGAAAATTTCACCCACCACAAGGAAACATTATAGGATAGTTAATTCTGTCCATAACCCTGATGGCGGTTATTAAAAAATGTCATCTCTACCGATCACATGATGTTGTTAGGGTCTAGCGGTTAACGATGGCGGTCTTCCCTTTGGCAATTATGGTGAATGATAGTGGTTAGGATGATTGCTCACATGCAGAAGGAATGTATGACAATTAGCGTGATGGTTGTAGTTACCGTAGTTTCTGGGGGTAAGTGGAAAGGTGGTCATATGGGGGGCGGTTAAGTCTGCCCATCCCCCAACTTGGCAGTTAGTAATCTTTAATACAGACCCGAAACCATAGTTAATTAAGTAAAAAACTATAGGCAGAGTGGTAAAGTGATGTCGTGTGTTGTGGGAGGTCGTGGCATCGAGCTTGACTCCGACCTGTCTTACCAACAAAAATTTAATTGGCCATTAGGAGGACACATGGCAACCTCCGGCTTAGCCACCGATCACCTCCTGATTAGCCTGAACCCAAAGACTTGGACCAATAGGTCTTTACTAACTCAATAGAATATTCCAAGAATATTATTTTTCCACCTAGGCTGTACGGATGCCCAGTTAGCATCCCAGTTAGCCACCTGCAAATTTTTTACCTATTTTACAAAGTGAACCAATTGCGTTTCTGGGAGCATACAGTGTCCATTTTGTGCGAAACGAGTTGCACTAGATTTAGGATGACGAGCACTAAACAGTTGTTCACGTTCCACGCCATTCTAAAAACATTGATTTTTATGCAAATTTTTCGTTATTGATCAATGATTAAGTAAATTTTGATGAAGTTGTGAAAGAAAAAGGTTGGATAAAATCTATGGATGAAGAAATTAATGCTATAGAAAGAAATAATACTTGAGAGCTTGTATATTTTGCTAAAGGTAAAAATACTATAAGTGTTAAATAGATTTACAAAACTAAAGTGAATGTTGAAGTGAAATTTAAAAGCATAAAGCTAGACTTGTAGCTCAGGGGTTTAGTCAACAACATGGTATTGGTTATAATGAAACTTTTTCACCTGTAGCTAAACTTGACACAGTAAGAATGGTATTAGCTATTTTTATACAAAATAAATGAAAAATATATAATATGGAAGTTAAGTTTTTTGGAAGAAAAGGTTTATGTGAAACAACCTCATGGATATGAAATTGATGGACAATAAAATAAAGTTTACAAATTAAAGAAAGCATTATATGGATTGAAGCAAGCACCCCGAGTATGGTATAGTAGAATTGATGAATATCTCGATAACAATGGATTCATCAGGAGTCTAGTGATCCAAATCTGTATACAAAGATAAACTACGAAGGTAAAATTTTGATTGTGTGTGTATATGTTGATGATTTGATTTTCACTCGAGATTTTTCAATAGATGATTTTAAGACAAGAATGAAAACATAATTTATTGATTTCGCCTAATGAAATATTTTCTTGGTATTGAAGTAACTCAATATGGAGATGGTATTTTCAATTTTCAATCTAAGTATGCTAGGATATATTGAAAAGATTCAGGATGGAAAAGTGTAAGCCAGTTATAACCCCAATTGAAATTGGTACAAAACTTAGTAAGAATGATCAAGGTTCAAAAGTTGATCAAACCCTGTATAAGAAATTGGTTCGAAGCCTTATGTATTTCACTGCGATGAGGTCTGATATAATGTTTGTTGTAAGTTTAATTTCCATATTCATGGAGTCTCCTAAGAGTACCCATTGTATCCTGTATACATCTGATTTAGATTTTAAACTAACTGGATATACATATAGTGATTTTGCGGGAAATATTGATGACAAGAAGAGAACATCTGGATATGTGTTTCGATTTGGATTAATTTCAGTTTCATGGACATCAAAGAAGAAATTTGTTCTGACTTTATCATCTATTGAGGCAAAGTATGTTGCAACAATAGAAGCAACTTGTCAAACAATGTGGATGAGAAGAATTTTGACTAAGTTGTTACATGAATAGAAAGACCAAACTCAAATTTTATGCGAAAACAAATCTGCTATTGCATTATTAGGAAATCATGTTTTCCATAAGAAGTCTAAACATATTGATATGACATATCACTTGATTCGAGAATTAGTAAGAAATAATGAAATATATATGAAGTTCTGTAGATCAGAAGACTAGTTTGTAGACATATTTACAAAACACTTGGGAAAATAATTGTTTGAAACTCATAGGGAAAATATAGGAGTATGTATGATGTAATGAAATTTTGATGTGATAACATATTTTTTTGTGAAAAAATTAAGGGGAATATTTTCAAGATACTTATTTCACCCTGCGCTGTCTTCTTCTGTCTCCAAAATCTTCCACAACCTCATCGCAGATCGACTTGGCTTGAGCATATTCGAAAGGGCAACATCGCCTTACCTTATGTGAAGGGGAAGCACCACCTGCAAAACTCAATATTCTAATTGATGTAACTAACTGATTTTTTTGTATAAATAGAGATGCTCATCTAAAGGTGGATATCCCAATCTCAACTTTTGTAATTGTAGGTGTAATTTAACACCTTTAGCCGAGGTTTGTAGTTTTTGTGTGTTTTGTTTCTTTCAACAGTGGGTATTGGGATGTTCTCAGGTATTGAGATTGAGATTGCAAGCATGCAATTTGGCAGGCGTGGGTATGGTATCAGAATGATGGAATGTTCTTAGATACATTGTAAATCTGGAATATTAACGTGGCATTCTGAATGTTGAGATACTTGAATTTGGGTTACTAATTTTGATCTATTTATAACAGAAGTGTCGTTTAATGTAGCTTATCTTATCATTGCTATGTTGTTGTTGGTGTCCTAGAGACCGTCCTTCACAAAATTGAAAAATGAAGGAGTGACGAGATATATATTCTGCTTACAATACCAAGGACTTCAATATTTTTAGACCTTCTCCTTCCAATTTCTAAGATGTTGTTCGTGGTAGTTTGTCTTTCATAATACTGATTCGATTTAGTCGACCAATATCATTTACTATATATATATATATATATATATTATATATTATATATATATATTATATATATATATTTAATATATATATATATATATTCTAAATTTACTGTATAAGTTTTATTTTATATTATCTTTCAAGAGTAATGTAATTTTAAATATATGAAATTATATAGAAATGAAATTTCTTGAAACATTAGGACCCGAATTTCCGATTAAGGATTTTTTTCTAATTGATTCATGATTGAATCCATGTTATATCCTATACATAATGTCATTCTACATTATGGCGAAATTTTTGATTTGTATAGACATGGACAAAAATGAGAAAAAGATAAAGCATAAACGAGTGAATATATTCTATTTAAGAGGAATCGAATGTGTTGAAAAAACTAAGTGGGTATACTAAAAACTATCTATAGTTCAGTCTTTGATGACCAATTACGCCAGTGCATGAGCCCGCTGAGTGGCTTTTTTGTTTCCTCATCTCATGATCTGTAAAATACTATTCAGGCTTTAAAATATAGGAAGGAGAGAGCATGTATGCAATATTGTTTAAAATTATTATAATGTATGTGAATCAAATGTGGTCCTCGTCTTTTTCTATAGATATATTTTTTGAAGTACTGAGGTACTCTACCCATATCTATGTTTCCTATTTTGTTCCGTGGACGTTATTCATTGGATATTTTAATTAGAATTATCCTAACCTAGTGTCTCGTCCTTCTCCATTTTTGTTTCCCACATGATTTCCTTTTGCCAAATACAAATAACTAGATTCTAATTTGATTTCAATTTACAAATAAATCCATGTTTATATCATAGTTTAAACTAGATGACAACAACCTTCAAGAATTCTCTTATCATTTGTCTTTTTAATATGATGGGTTTGATATCCTTACTTTTTAAATCTTAAAAAAACTGCTAAGGTTTGAATTTGATGGTTCTTTCTATGTGTTAGAACATAAACACACACACAGATATATATGGATGTATCTTTCTTTTTTTTCTAAAGCAAGAGACTTTCCTTCTATTTCAATAACTCAAAAGTATAGTTACAATAAGTACAAAAGGCCTGCATATCTATGGGCCTATCAAACCCTCGAGATCAAACAAACAAAGATGTGACCCACTAAACCTACTCAAGGCCAAGCTAACGAACACACTGTCCCCCCATCAAGAAGGAGACCCAAGGACCGCATCACCTCCCGTACAAAACTCGCAAAGAATTCCCAAACGCGCGACCCCACCAACTAGCCTGATGAGATCTGACCATCGATTGCCCCCACCAGAAAAGGATGACGCGGAGAGATATCGAAGAGCTAAGATGCAAGATTTTTAGGGTGCGATCAAGGGTGGTATTAAGAACCCCCCCACTACCACGTGTAAAGAGCTGAGTGGAATCGCTCTCAGCGAGAAAAAACCACTTACTGTTTGGGAGCCTTGTGATCAAAAGAAAACCACTGCTAGCCTGGTTTTCCCAGCCAAAAGAAACAAAGCGTAGGAAAATCATAAAAGGAGCTGACTAGCCTTACAACCTGCTGAACCTGCCAATAAAGCTCTTCGTCTAAACATTCTGAAACTGCAAAAGAAACATTGTGTCGCCTCTCAAGGAAAAAAGGAGATAAGGTCCTAAACCCCTAAGGAGGTTAACACCTAAGCAGAGAGAGCCCTAATTCAAGGAGCCGACCGTCGAGATGAGAAAGAACAGGCGAAAAGAGCTTTAATATTGGCTTGCCCCTCGTTCCTAACAATCAAAAATTTATTTGTCCTCTGTGGCTTGAGCCTCACAGAGATCTTTTAGCCTGCTAGGAGGCATCTCCTGCCATTTCATTTCTATTTTTCAATCTGGATTAGTGACTCCTAGGTTGGCTAGTAGATCAGCAAGTTTGTTGGCCTTCTCCGAACATGATTGAAGATAACCGTTCGTAGACTTTGGAGATGTTTTTGGATTCTCTGGTACACTTGTATTAGTCTCAATTGTTTTGAGACTCTTTCAGGCACTGTGCCATAGCTAATTTTCTTGATTGCATTTATATAAATCTCAGAGTTTGCTTCAATGAGAACATTTGAGTTGTGATTGAGTTTAAGAAGCTCTAGACATTGTTCCAAAGCCATTAATTCAGCCATGTTATTGGTAGCTTGGCCTAAATGATAGTGGAAAGTAAAAATTATTTTTCCCTCTTCATCTCTTAACACCCCTCCATAACCTGTTGTCCCCGGGTTGCTTTTTGAAGCCCCATCAATGTTGCATTTTAGATAACATTTTGGTGGGGGATGCCAGAACTCCTTTTCCTTTTCCAACATTCTTTATTTTTTCCCCAGACCATTGAGGATGATCTCATGCATTCCCAGCTACTTGAGAATTCTCAATTCAAGAGCCATGGGAAGATTCGAGGGATAACTTTGCATACTGGTGGAAACAGTCTCCTTTATCTGCTTTAAGATCAACTCCATCAGGCACAGAGGGGTAGTTTTTTCATCCTTGAAAATTATTTTATTCCTTCCTTTCCAAGCATTCCAGATAATGAAGCTTGGTGTAAAGGTCCAGGCCAAAATTAAGGATCTCATTCTCTGCAAAGTTTTTCCTCCACTAGTTCAGGGTGTTAATAATGCTACCTTTGTCTCTGTCTATCTGCTGAAAAATGCTTTTGAAAGAATCCCACAGCCAGGAGGTATAGGTGCAGCTATTGAGAATATGCTCCATAGTCTCCTCTTGAACCTCACATAATTGGCATCTAGAAGGCCCCATCAGCCCCCTCTTCTGAATGTTATCCCAAGTTAGTATTTTCTTGTGATGAACTAACCACATAAACACTTTGATCTTCATCCATCCTTGGTGATTCCAAAGTTTTTGCTAGGACCTAGCCAAAACGCAGGGCTCTAGGTTAAGAGAATTTCTTTTAGCTTCCTTAATATTAAAGATTACTTCTTTGTTTTGGCCCCATCTTAACAGATCCTGCCCATCAGTAACCAGGATCTTCCTCTGTTCCAATATGTTCATGAGTTCTTCTGCTTTTGCTTTTATGGGGCTATCCACTCTGCATTCTATTTTCCTCCAGCTTCTCCATTTCTCGGTGTCCTGAGGAAGATTCTAGAAATCCCTAACTTTTATTAGCCCTTGGAAATCATTTTCTTGCTTGATGTCTAAAAAGTCCTCTCTTAACAACAACGATTCTTGTTGCCATTTATCTTCCCAGAAGAGAGCTTGATCACCTGCTCTGATTTCCCAAAAGTTGTTGTTTTGTACCAGGGCTCTGTTTTCCCAAGCTTTATTCTAGATATGAGAGCCTTTTATGTTCCTTGACATTCTGATGAGCTCATTTGTTTGCTAGGAGCCTGGATATTTCTCTTTCCAGGTATTAGCCCATTGCGCACCTGGTTCTTTAACCCATCTCCACCATAGTTTAACTCCTAAAACATTACTTAGTGTCTCCTGATCATCTAAGCCTAGGCCTCCATGACTTTTGGGTTTTTAGATTTTATCCCAAGACACAAGGGCCCATTTTTTTCTGGTTTCCTCCTTGCCCCAGAGAAAATCTCTCTGAATGTTCTTGAATTGTTGTAAGACCCCTTTGGGAGCTGGCAGGGCCGATAA
The DNA here is from genome assembly GCA_000404065.3 of Pinus taeda. Taxonomy (NCBI): domain Eukaryota; kingdom Viridiplantae; phylum Streptophyta; class Pinopsida; order Pinales; family Pinaceae; genus Pinus; species Pinus taeda. The sequence goes on from APFE030503711.1 coordinate 85,275, forward strand.
GAAGAAAACAAGGATAGATTGAAGAACTCCCTTCGTTAAAATTAAGGGGGATACCCAAATATTTTGAAGGGAGGACCTTCCTTTGGAAGCCTAGAATTCCATATATGTTCCTTTGAATAGAAATGTTAGTGTTTAAGAAAAAAAAATATTGATTTGGAGAGATTGGCTTACATACCTGAAGCTGAGGTAAATTCATTTAAGATCTTCTTGTATGTTGTAGCTTCCTCGACTGTGGGGATGCCCTGCAGCATGGTGTCATCTACAAATTGCTGATGAGTCAAGGCTTGGCCATTCTCCGTTAAATGAAGACCCTTGATCTTCCCTAAGACTTTGGCCTTTTTAATGGTTCGACCCAATCCTTCTATCATGAGTATAAAGAGGAAGGGAGAGAGTGGGTCTCCCTGCCTAAGGCCTCTGGAAGGAGTGAAGATCTCTGATGGTGAGACGTTCACCAGAATTGAAAAGCTGGGTGAAGTGAGCAAAGCCATAACCCATCTGATCCAGTCATGATCAAACCCAAAAGTAGAAAGGACCTTTTTGATGTAAGTCCAGTTCACCTTGTCATACATTTTTTCCATCTCTAGTTGTATGATCATACCGGCCTGCCTTTTGCTAGTGAGAGAGTGAACAACCTCGTGGGCCCAAATAATATTATCCAGGATTTGTCTTCCTTCAACAAAACCAGACTGTTCCCCAGAAATCAAAGAAGGAAGAATAGGTTTGAGTCTGTTGGCCAAGATTTTGGAAATAATTTTGTAAACAACATTGCATAAAGAAATGGGTCTGAACTTATCCGGAGTCAGAGCCGAGTCCTGTTTGGGGATCAGAGAGATGAAGGAGTTTTTGAGGGCTTTCAGAATGGATTTACTTCTTCTGGAGTCCTCTACCATGTCCAAGATGTCCTGTTTGACAACATTCCAGCAGGCTTTAAAAAGATCAACATTGAAACCATCTGGACCTAGAGCTTTGTCATTCTTCATGTCTTTGATGACCATACTGACTTCTAATTCGGTTACTGGTTTGTTCAGGTTAAAGCTATCTTCTTTTGACACCATCCTAGGAATATTCTTTATAATTTCCTGGATGTGTTGGTCTCTGTCTGGATTATTTTCATTTGTGATGCCTCTGAAATATTGAACCAACACACCTTCAATATTCTTGTGAAATGTCTGGAGCTCCCCCTCTTCATTCAATATTGAGGAGATTCTATTGTGCGTTCTATTGGCAATGGTGGAACAGTGGAAAAAACTAGTGTTTTACTCGCCTTCTTTGAGCCATAGCACTCTTGACTTTTGTCTCCAAAAGATTTCCTCCTGTTTGCATAAATTCTCCCAATCTAGGTTGAGTTTTTCAGCTTGCTCACTTTTGGTTTTATCAAAACCATCTATGATCATTGCTTGGTTTAGTTCCTGTAGTTTGATCTCTACTGATTTTTTGTTTGCAAAAATGTTACCAAAATCCTTCTTGTTCCATTCTTTGAGCTTGATTTTTATGTGACTTATTCTTTTATGGAGGAGGAACATTTTGGAGCCATGAATCTGAAGATCTTCGAACCACCATTTTTCAATGTTGCTGATGAAGTCTAGGTGAGAGAGCCAAATATTCTCAAATCTGAAGGGTCTGTTTCTGGGAGCATCAATTCCCTTGATTTCTAATTGAATCGGCCAGTAATCAGAGCCTCCAAATGGGAGAATACTTGTAGATATTTTTGTATTTGTGAGCATCAGCTTCTCGAAGATAAAAAATCTATCTAATTTGGAGGCAACCTGGGCATTGTCTCCTCTTTTGTTGTTCCGAGTAAAAAGACCATTATGCATTTCAGAGTCAACCATTTTCATGTCTTCAGTGAAAGAATGGAATCCTACTGAGTCTCTACTGAGGATTCTGTGCCTCCTTTTTTTTCGAAAGAGATTTAATCATGTTAAAGTCTCCTCCAATGATCCAGGGGATTTCTTCATGCCTACTTCTGAGATCTGCCAGGGAGTTCAGAAATCTAAGCTTCTCATCAATTTTCTGAGGACCGTAGACATTCGTAACCAGGAAGGTCTCAGACATTCCCATTGGTTAAATGATTGCTGATAAGTAGTTTCTTGTCGCCTCCACATCTACAATGCTGACTTTTTGGGGGTTCCAAAGAGTAACAATACCACCCGCTGTGCTCCTTGCTTTGACTTCTAGAAACTCAAATTTGTTGAGCCATTTGTTATGGATTTGTCTTATTTTATGAATGGAGCATTTTGTTTCTTCAATGAAGATTATGTCTAGCATTGCTAGTTTCATTCTATTACTTAGCATTCTCTGTTTTCTTTTACTACCTAGACCTTTGATATTCCATGATATGAACTTCATAATTAAAGATTTGTAAAGGAGTAACTGGTTAGATCTTTCATCTTACCTTAATCTATCATTAGCTTTCCACACTCCATCAAGAGCTCATTTTTCTTTTTTCTGCCTCTCTTCTTGCCTGGACTTCTGGTGGCTAATCCTGGATTTAATTTCATTGTTTTCACCCCTCTGTGCTCCTGTTTGTGGATGTTTGTACATTTCTCCATTCCTCGTTCCTGAGTCTTCCATAAGAACAACTGTTGTATCCTATTGCATTCTTCTTGAGGTAGAGAATCTATTCCTCCTTTGGTTCCTTGCCTCATGAATCCTTCCACATCCAAGTTTTCCTTGTCAAGGATTTCTTGTAGTTCATGATCTTCCAAATCTATTTCACTTTGGGTCATTTCCTGGTTCGTTTCCATTTCTGTTTCACTTCTAATGGCTTCTTTCTGAGAGTCAATATCTAGAGAAAGATTTGTGTCCTCTTTTTTTTTCTTTCTCCCTAGCATCTTCCTCTTGATATTGCATCTCTCTTGTGATTTCTTTAGGCTCTTCTAGCACTTGAAACTTGTTTTGACTACCCTTTCGCCCCTCAGTGTGTCGCTGTTTTGGTACCTTTTTTCATCCCCTTCCTCTGCTAGCAACTCTCTGGAAGCTTTCAGTGTCCTCCATTGTATTAGGTTTTTCTTTGTTATCTTCTTTGCTAAGAGGGCAGTCTCTTAATAAATGCCCATGTTCATGGCATCTTCGGCATCTGAAGGGGATGTGTTCGTAGTCTACAGTCTTCACCCACTCCTCATCATAAACTTCCAAGATGACTTCATCCAGAAGTGCTCCTGATAGATCCATTTCCACACATATCCTAGCAAAGGAGGTGTATTTTCCTCTTTTTGTGGCTTCAGAATCTTTGATAAAGTGTCCTAGTTTATTACCAATGGTAGCCAACGATTCAGTTTGCCAATAGTCAAGAGGTAGAGAGTAGAGCCTTACCCACACAGGCATTGAAGAGAAAGTCTGCCTCTCTAGGACAAAGTTCATCCTCCAAGGTCTCATATAGAGACTTGCTGCAGCAAAAAAATAGGGACCTCCTTCGAATATTTTGTCTTTATCTTTGATGTTAGAGAACACTACTGTGAAGAACCCTTTTGACCCTAGATGTAAGTCAATGCTTCCTTTGGGCTTCCAATGATACTTGATCCACATCTGTAAAGCCTTTTCTGTGGGCCATAGTCCCATAAATTTACACATAATGGCGTAGGTTCCCATGTGTTCTCTGTGCTCCTACAGAGCAGGATCATTTAATATTACTCGAGGAGTGATTTCTGCTTTTGGTTTGCAAGGTCCTTTCTGTTTTTCATCTCTTGAGCCCAGACTTTTGTCTTCTTCCTCTTTGTCTTTTGTGCTTCTATTTTCTTTTGTTCTGGTCCCATCTGTGTCCTTTTCAATGCCCCTGTTACTATTGTTCTTGTCACCTTTACTAGTTCTAGCTGGTGATTTACTTTTGCTAGCCACTGCATCTTTGTAGGAGGGAGCCGAGCTCCCTCCCCTACTACTCTCCATTAGTATTGAATCCTGCTTGCTATGGTCGCTGCATATCTCCCCCCTCTCGAGAATCCATCACATCATCAATCAGAAATTTTTTCAATCCTTTATCATATGATAATCTTAGAATCATATATGGATGTATCTTTCAAACAAACAAAGCCTCTCGCTTTTTAAAAAGAAAATCTAAAATCGAAAGCTAGCAGTTGGATTTATGTGCTCGCCTTAGTTCCAAAACAAATGAAACTTTTAATAAATTGTTGGTGTTATTGAGTGGTATTTGTTATCTTAAATATCTAAGAGAAGAACAACCACTTTGGTAATAACACAATACGCTGTACTATGTACCCTTTTTTATTAGGGTGTCATAATATTGATGGAAGACCTCTCTATATATGGGATAAACAATACCATATAATATATGAATGGATTCATTCACATGGTGATCATAAAAATTAATTGACCTATCTGCTCCTCCAATCAAGCTTTGAAGATGAGTGGCGCGAATATTCTTATGAATAAAAAATGGCTAAACGAAACTATATAGCCAGCTATATACAAACCTTTGATAATTGATTGCTTCTCCATCTTTCCCAATGCAACTTTCATTAGTCTATTATGCCACAACCCTTTTTCACTTATATCCTATGCAAGATCCTTATTACCTACAAGGTAAGCTTCCCTGGCCTTTTTCATGGAGGGTGATCAGTCACAATTAGTTTTGAACCTCAATGGGCACCGTATTACTCCAACTAAGACGTAAAAATGAAAAACAAATATGTAATAAGCACAACCTCATATATAGTAATCAGAAGATGTCCCTAGTCACTTATTTTTTGACAAAAAAGTTTCCATACATATGATTGCTAATGACATTGAATTGATGGTCAAACATTTTTAAAATATCTTGGAATATTACTTGTATTCCATATTTGGTACATGAAAAATCGAAATTGTAAGGTTCAATAATGATGAAAGCAACCCATGGTTCTCCATATGAGAAAATTCCATGAGCACTAATGTTGTACATATACTCTATAACTAAAGCATAGTTTAAGTGAATGGGAAATAGTCTACATCTATATACAAAATAAATAAGAAAGCTTGAAATATTCAATAATTCAAAACTTAAAGATTTTAAGGAGAAGGTTTGTCTATTTTCCATCCTTCCAAATCTTTGTATGACATCCTTTCAAACCTTTCTAAATGAAAATTGATGGGGTTGATTGTGTATATTTTACTTCACATTTCTCATGTATTCAAATTTTTAAAATTGTACTTATACTCCCTCGTTCAATCAATGTTATATTAATTTTGTAGATACAGTCGTTAGTCATGATACTGACTTACACTCACTATTTGATAGATGAATTGAAATAGTGATGATCATTTCTAGCATCTTGTAAACTTCAATACACCATATCAAGAGAACTAAGAGGGCTTTGAGGTAGTATCTTCTCATTTAAAATATTTTTCTTCCTTCTATATCAAGAGAACTAAGAGGGCTCTGTGGTAGTATCTCATTAAATATTTTTTTTCTTCATTCTATAGACTTGGATTTTTAATGATATAGAAAAAAAATCATCAAAAGGTGATAATTAACACATTAGCAATATCATATTAATAAATGGCCATATTAAATTAATATTAATATTTATTAAATTTAAAAATAAATTAACAATATATATTTTAATAATATGTTTCTTTTAATAATAACGTAATAATATTACTTGGATTTATAATAATAACTGTTAATAACATTATTATTTGATGAATAATAATACTAATATTTGCTATTTACTATTTATTATTATTAATATAAATATTCAATAATAAAATAATAATAATATAATATTATAATTTTATAATTAATTATAAATAATTCATTAATGATATTATATTAATAATATTATACATATAGTATGTCAGATTATTAATATCATTTTATTAATAACATTAAAATCTAATAAATTATTTAAATTATAAATTTATAATATATACTAATAACTATATTTTAATATATTAATCTATAAATTACATATTAACAATATATCAATCTAAATATTAGCACATATAGTTAACTAATCATATATTCAACCATATATTTAATCTTGGTGCATATAGTTAACCATTGTCAATATGCCTATATAGTTAACCATAAACATCATACTTGACATAAATAGAGCTCACATGATGAAATAGTCAAATCATGGATACTCAAAATCAATATTTAAAAATGTTTAATAATATTAATATTAATATGGTTTAAAACACATTGGTTTACTAATGTGGTTAACTGTGTTCGACTACATTTAACTATGTTTGATAGTCAACGCTCTTCAACGTCCATCAAACATAATAATCTATTATTATTATTGATTAATAGTAATAACCAAACATAGTTAACCACATTAGTCAACATAATCAGCCAAAGTCAAGTTTTATAGTCATTGTTTAAATTTTTTACCATGATCAAACTTGATAAACCCTATGCTTACCATATTTAACAAGAATCAATCTTGTTCACTCATAGTTAGCCCCATCCAACGTAACTCAACCATATTACATTATAGTCAACCATGGTTTACCTAAGTCAAACATTGTTATCTTTAGTCATCCTTGGTTACAATAAATATTTAAAAATGTTTAATAATAACAGTATTAATATTAATAAGGTTGACTAATAATAATAATAATAATAATAATAATAACAACAACAATAATAATAATGTTTTATAGTTAGCATTCATAAACTTCGATCAAACATAATCACCTATCACTATTATTGATTAATATTAATAGTCAAACATAGTCAACCACATTAGACAAAATAGCCAAACAATGTCAACCTTGATAGTCATTGTTTAAATAGTTGAGCATGATCAAACTTGGTCAACTCTATGTTTACCATATGTAGTATTGGGTTTTAATATTAGGGTGTTATTATTAGGTTTTAGTATTAGGGTTTTCGTATTGTGTTTTACTCTAGGGTTTTAGTATCATGCTTTAATATTAGGGTTTTAATAATCAAACGTGTTGTGATGCCCAAATGCCAATAAAATCTATCCAATGTCACATTGTGTCAAACATTGTCACAATGTGACAATCATTGTTGCAATATTACATTACATTGCATTTTACTCAACGTCGCATTGCGACAATACAAAATTAGTCAGCGATGTTTACTAATGTTGTTGAGCATGTTCGATAATGTTTGATGGTAAACACTCCTCATCTTTGGTCAAACATAATCTCCTATCATTATTATTGATTAATATTAATAGTCAAGCATAGTAAATCATATTAGTGAATCTATTCAAATAATGTCCACCTTGATAGTCATTTTTTAAATAGGTAACCATCGTGATAATATAATATTGGGTTTAATATTAGGATTTAATATTGCGACGTTGGAATGGTATACTAATCTATCCAATGTCGCATTGTGTCAAACATTGTCACAATGTTACATTATAATACATTTTACTCAACGTCGCATTGCTACATTACAAAATTAGTCAACCACATTTACTAATGTTGTTGACTATGTTCAACTATATTTCATAGTCAACACTCCTCATCTTTGGTCAAACATAATCTCTTGTCATTATTATTGATTAATTATATTAGTAGCCAAACATAGTCAACAATATTAGTGAACATAATCAAACAAAGTCAACCTTGATAGTCATTGCTCAAATGGTTGATCATGATGATACTATAATATTGGGTTTAATATTAGGGTTGATAATATTTGGGTTTAATATTGTGACGTTGGAATGGTACATAAATCTATCCAACATCACATTATGGCAAACATTGTCATAATGTGACAATCATTATCACAATGCTATATTATATTGCAATTTATTCAACATCACATTATAACATTAAAAAATTATGATTTAATATTGCAATTTATAATATTTGGTTTAATATTATGGTTTATAATATTGGGTTTAATATCAAGGTTTATAATATTGAGTTTAATATTAAGGTTTATAATATTGCATATATCATATGGTTTAGTATTATGTTTATAATGTTGGGTTTAATATTAGAATTTATAATATTAGGTTTTTTAATGTTATGGTTGATAATACTTGTTTTAATATTAGGATTTAATATTGTGATGTTCGAATGGTGTAGAAATCTATCCAATGTGGTATTGTGACAAAAATTGTCACAATGTTACATTACATTGTAATTTATTCAATGTTAAATTGTCACATTAAAATATTAGCGTTTAATATTTGTGTTTATAAAATTGGGGTTTAGAATAGTGGGTTTAATATTGGGTTTTTAATATTGGGGTTTAATAATATTGGGATTAATATTATGCTTTATAATATTATGTTTTAACATTATGGTTTATGGTATTGGTTTTAATAGTAGGATTTAATATTCGGTTTAATATCATGGTTTATAATATTAGAGTTTATAATATTAGGGTTTATAATATTAGGGTTTAATATTTTGATGTTGGAAAGGTAGATAAATATATCTAACGTCACATTATGACAAGCATTGTCGCAATGTGATAGTCATTGTCACAATGTTACATTACATTGCAATTTATTCAATGTCACATTGTGACATTACAAAATTAAGGTTTAATATTAGGGTTTAACGTTGAGTTTATAATGTTGGATTTAATATTAGGGTTTAATATTGAGTTTATAATATTGGGTTTCGTACTAGGGTTTAAAATATTAGACTTAATATTAGGGTTTATATATTGGGTTCAATATTAGGGTTTAATATTGGGTTTATAATATTGAGTTTATAATATTGGGTTCACAATATCAAGGTTTAACATTGGGTTTAATATTAGGATTTAGGATTTTTGGGTTTATAATATTAAGTTTTGTAATGTTAGGGTTTATAATGTTTGGTTTAATGTTAAGGTTTAATATTGTGGCATTGGAATGGTACATAAATTTATCCATTATCGCATTGTAACAATAAATGTGACAATCATTGTTGTAGTGTTACATTACATTGCAATTTATTCAATGTCGCACTATGGCATTACAAAACGAGGGTTTATAATATTGGCTTTAACATTAGCATTTAATCTTGAGTTTTATATTAAGGTTTACAATACTAGATTTATAATATTAGGTTCTATAATATTGGGTTTATAATATATGGTTCAATATTGAACTTTTAATATTAGAGTTAAATATTAGAGTTTATGATGATGATGATGGTGGTGGTGGTGGTTAACGTCCACAAAGACCAAATTGGTCTATCGGACCTATAATTTTTTTAGTGTTTAATTGTCTGGCTCCTCGTCTTTCTTGGAGAGATTGTTGTTGTAGCTTTCTTTTTTTTTCTCTAAGGTCTTCCAACTTCCTTTATCTTGCATCACGTTCATCTCTTCTGGTTCTTGGGACATTGGTGTCTTAGCTTCACGATCTATTTTGTTCGTCCTTTTGAAGATAGTCAGAGAAGAAGTTTAGTCTAGGGGATCTGCTTTGCTGTTAAATGAAGATTTATTTTGTGTGGTATTCGAATCCTCATAACTGTTGATGCTTGAGGTGTTGTTGAGTTCAATTTTTTGTTGTTGGGCGAGGCTTTCCCCTTGCTTGTCTTGAGAGTTGTTTCTTTCTTGCCCGATTTCTTGTGATTCAGAGTTTTCTCGAGAGTATTCTTCTTTGATGATAGTGTAGTGTTATTTTTGTGCTCCTTCCCACCATGTAGATCTGTGGTGATTTGTTCTAGCATAATTTTTTTGGGAGGCTTTTAGGCAATTTTTGGCTAGATGGCCTGTCTCAAAGAAGGATCGACATCTGAAGATGACACTTTCATAATCGAGTTTCTGGTTCCACACATAGTCTTTACTTGTTAGGTGTATTTCAGCTAGGAATCTGGCATTGAAGTCCATTTCCACACAGATGCGTGCATAGGTGGTTCTGACATATAATATTGGGTTAATAATATTAGGGTTTATAATATTGGGTTTCTATATTATTTGAAACCTACTCACTTAGTTGAATACTTAACTTATCCTTACTTATATTAAAACTGTAATATTAAAACCATAATATTAATTATTATATTTATACTTTTAATATTTTAATATTATAATATATTTATATATGATAATTTAAAACCTGATTATCCTATTTATATATTAATTTTATTAATATTTAATTCCTACCAAACATCTAATGATTATTAATGTGGTTGATATATGCCTATTGGCATATATTTATCATATTTACTATTTTGGTTGTATGTGGTTGATATACGACTATCGACATATATCAATCACATTTATTAATGTGATTGTGCTAGTAATAATTAAGTTGAGTTGGTAGCAACATTTGAATAAATCAAATTACAAATATTGTAATTGGTGGAAGGTATACATTGATTAATAAAATTTCATTAAGCTTTTTCCATAATATATAATGAAAATTAATTGAACTTTCTTTAAGATACCCAATATACAAGGAAAAAAATATATAATTTTTATCAAAAAATTATAATTCTATATCATAATAATTATTGATTATTATTCAATGTATTAAGTAAAATTCATAAAGAGTTTGTTGAAAATTGGATATTTGTGAGAAGGTGAATACAATCCAAACTTATTGTTCCAATACAATTTATTAGTAGATGGATAAGGAAAAGGAAAAGGAAGTTTTAGGTTTGGTTATAAGGTAAAAGATATTTGTAAAATAAGAAAAAAAAATTAGTGATTTCCTTTTTATGGTAAATGTAAAAGAGTTTTCAAAAGATTATTTTTATCTTTGTCATTCCACCTTCATTTCTGTGTCTAACCGATATCCACTTCTTCTCCATATCCATTGTGAATAACATATGAGATGCTTAGTCATGGTGTTCTCAAATTCAAATGCAACAATAACAAGAGCTTGTTCCACTGTAAGAAGTGGAGGCTTAGTCATGGTGTTCTCAAATTCAAATGCAACAATAACAAGGGCTTGTTCCACTTTAAGAAGTGGAATAGCGGAATGGAAATAGAAAATGGATTACCTGCATTCCCATTCATACAGTTAGTGAAACAATCTATGTCATGCACCTTTGTGGTCAATTCTACATTTTGTCTTCTAATATGAGTAACTATTGTGGATTTACCAATTTAATGGCTTATGGAAAGATTGAAAATGGTTGTAGGGACTCATTTTATGGAGATTTGTGGGTTGGAGTACCAATTGATATTAAGGATCACATTTTGGTTAATGGTGGAAATTTCTTTCATTGATGTCAATATTCAAGAGGTTCTTGGTAACATAATTGTAATTAAAGTGCTCACTTATGAATTCATTCCCCTTTAGGGAGGCATTCTTATCACTACATATTTTTTTTTTTTTGGATTTGGTTCAATTAAGTCAAAATATAGGTATTTGAATTAGCACCTGTGTAGCTACTTTTTCATTAACAAGGTTGAGTTATAGCAAGTATATTCATAATTAGCCTCTCGAGTAGGTATTCACATGCCATGTGGATCTAAGTCTTCTACACTAGTGATGAATATTCTCTGACATTATTGTGATCTATGATGGTGGGGAGATAAATGAGCTCCGTAAATGTTTGATTGCTCACAACAACATAGACTCTGCATTTATCTTTTTTGGAAGATCTAATGAGATATGGTTTGGGTCCATGGTTTTAGAGGTGAGAGGCCTACCAAGACATCACTCTGTAGCAAATTCTTTCACTACTAGTGGTTTCATGTAGGAATATTTCATGCAATCAGGATCCAAGTCTCCTTACTTGGCGAAGGGACTTCACATTTCATATAAAAGCCAAAATCTGTCATTCTGATCTAGATCTAGAGGAGAAACAAGTAGAGAGGAGATCACAGTGCCCAGATAAAGATCCTGAAGAGTTTCTCTAGGTCTTTTTCAAATCCATTAATGGGAAATTGATCTTGCTAAGAGTTTGGAGCAGTTTATTCAAAATATCTCAGATATAGAAACATATTTACAAAGCCTAATTTGTGTAGGTAAGGTGTTGCAGGATGACTTTTAGCTAGAATACCATGGCATTCAAAGGAACTCTACCATTATCATAAATTTAATACTACAAGGTGGAGCCCTAGGAGCAAGAATTTTGCCTGGATCATCTTCTGTTAGAAAGGGTTCGATTTCATTTAAGGACGATTTGAGAGGGAAAACTGTCACAACAGACAGAAAATCCCCAAATATAATAATTTCAAGTTCATACATAGTAGACAAGCTAGAGAAAGCTCTAAACTTGTCAATAAAATTGCTAGAGGTGAGTGTTCTTTTCATTGTTTTACAAGCCAAATCTATCATATGAAAATTTAACGGTTTCTGGCGCAAATATGAAGAACTACATCAATGGTTTTTCCTCAATTGGACTAAATATTGTGATATTTACCTATGCATGAAGGGTTTTTTTGTGGTCTAGTTCGATAATCGAAAATATTTGGAATATGTCATAAATGAAGGACCATGGTTTTGGGGAAGGGTGGGTATATTTTTAACTCCATGGTTTCCCGGATTCGATGCCAAGACAATGGTGGTTACGAAAAATTCCAATATTAGTAAGGTTACATAACCTTCCTCTTCCTTTCTGGCACCACCAAGTCCTACAAAGTATCGATAATTCTTTGGGGAGATTTCAAAAGATAGGTTGGGAAAGAATCGACAAAGGTATATTCATATTTTCATGCATATGTGTAGAGATGGACTTAAGTAAAGGCCTTCCAGAACATGTCCATTTGAGACATCAAGACTTAAAGTGGAAACAATGGTTAGATTTTGAAAACAATGCTTTTAAGTGTCATATTTTCCAACAGATAGGACATTCACAGAATATATCTCCTCAACCAAAAAAAAGACAAAGGAAATGCCACAAAATCTAAAAGGATGGCAATTTCCAGACCCACACTCTTCTGGGGAAGAAGAAGAAGAAATGGAAGAAAGCCAACGGAAGAGGCACAGGACCAACAAGGACCCCAAAAGGAGGAGGGAGATGAGAAGCATAAGGATTTGCATAAACATGCAGAGAAGCCAAATGATTTAGTGATGATCTAGACTCTTGGAAATCAACACGAGGAAAAGAACAATAGGAAAGGACCACGTGGAACAAAGTGATTCCACGTTTCTGAGAGTTCACACTCAGACAAGGAAGTGCTAAGTTTATCATAAAGTGATGAGTTGGCAATTGTTATGGCTACTCCATCTTCTAGGGTTTGTCAAAATTTTCATAAGAAAAAGGGTAAAAAAGAGAAAAAATAGTTTATTTGGGTAATTGTAAATTTAGGTGGTTTGGCTACTATGAGTACTTATAGCATAGACATATGAAAGCACTTTTTTCCTAGAATATACATATATATACATATATATACATACATACATACATACATACATACATACATACATACATACATACATACATACATATATATATATATATATATATATATATATATATAATATATTATATAATATATATATATATATATATATATATATGAGAAGTAAATATAATCAATTATATATTTATTATAATTTTTCTTCATTAATATAATAATTTTACAAATAATTAATATCTAATTTTTGATATATTTAAAATTATAATAATTATATTTTATGTAAATAATTTTGGATATGAATATTTTTTTAATAATTTTTGTTAGTTTTATTTCAAAGCAAAAAATATCGCAATAGAATTGTTTCTTGGGTCATTTATTTTTAGTTTACCTTTAACATTTACAATGTTCGACTACTTTTTGTCTAGACATTTCTTCATGGTTTTTGTTCCTTTTAATTTTTAACCAATATAGATCCATCTTAAGCATAGATCTAACATGAGCCTAGAGGGATCAAATTTCTTCATGAGCAAATTTCTTTTAGAGACCAAAATGCAATGTGTAATTTTTCATTGTTTAAATTGTAATTTTGAATGCTATATAGAGTATACAGAGGACCAAACTATAAAATATTGAGACCATTTCAAGTGTGTTAACCATAAAAACTTAATTTTTCATGATATATACACAATGTTTTACATAATACATACATACATAATATATACATAGTTGATAATAAAATATTTTACATAATGTGTACATCGAGACATTTTGTTAGCCCAAATTAAAATGGTTTTTTTTGTTGTATTAATTCACATTAAAGTATTTTATTGATAACCCGCATTGGATATTTTATTATATACAACATTCAAATATTTTCTTTTAACAATTGTTTTTCTATATATAGATCTATATGAAGTTGATATTGACATAAACTTCTTAACATAGATCTTCAAATAATTTATTTAAATCCTGTGTTTGAAAGATTTTTGAAAAATATAAGGTTTAAACATCTTACCCACATTCTTTTACTTCTAGTTACTTTACATGAAATTACATTATAGGCATATCATATTCATTTTTGTTTTTTTATTATAGAAGATATTAATTTTATATTTAGAGCATTTTTTATTTTTATTTTACAGGACACGTGTGAACTCTAAGTTGAGCACACATGGAATTACACATCTCCTACTCACCCTTTTTTACTTCTAATTACTTTACATATAATTAATTTATAGGCATATCATATCCATTTTTTATTTTTTATTATGGCTGATATTAATTTTCTATTTAGAGCATATTTTGTTTTTATTTTAAGATGGACATTTGTCAACTCCAAGTTAAGCACATATGGAATTACAAATACTGTCATACTGGATTGCAGAATGAGCATCTCCACTCAATAAATTTTATTAGGTCATAAAGAGTTCTTATGTAGAAACATGAAATGTTTCTTCGATTATTTCTCATGAATTTAGCTTTTACAATGTAAAACTATTTTTTCTCTAGGCCATTTCTTTTTCTTTTTTAAATTGTATTTATTTATTTATTTATTATTATTATTATTATTTTATGTTAATTTGCTAGCAAGTAGTTAGGGGAACATGAAGCTTGCATTTGGAGGGAGACGATTGCATTTTGGATATGAATAATAAGAAAACAAAATTGAGACCCAATCCTTTGAAATTGGAAATGTGTTTTTGTGAGCTTTTTAGTCCGTGTCACGGGTATGACTAGGACTATAGTAATTGAAATGGCACTGTTAACATTATCTTAGGTTGTATAAGCTGGGTATTAATGCCCGCTGCCACTAAATGAGCATAGATTACAACTTCATCATCTTATTTGGCATTTTCCCGAGGGAGACCATATATTATGTAAATGTTTTTGGTAGTATATGGTCACAAGTGTAGACTAATGCTAACATTAATTTACAGTATTAGATGTTATGTTATTTGGCATCACTTATATATATCTTCCCCAGTTCACATGGATTTTTACATGGCTCTCTGTATGGCTTGACATTCGTCACTACCTTTTCCTCTACATCACTACCATTACATTACAATACATGTGATTCACCTAATGAAAAATGAACAGTGCCCAAGTCCTCTCTCTAATCACTAATCCTAATAAGCCAGGGAGCATAAGCAGTTTTGTAGCAGCAGGTCAAAGAAGCACGGTTGCATGGTTGGGCATATTTTAAACTCTTGGAGACATCCATTTAATAGAGTCCAAAATCAATCTATGTACAAGTATATAAGCACACTTATTTTCAATAAATTATGAGCAAGAGTGACATGAGAGTAATTCAAATGTACCTTATCTAAGGAAGTTGCTTCAAATTTGTGGACTGTCGCAACCATTTTTTTCCTTAGTGAACCAAATGCTATCAAATTAGCCTTCATCTCTTGAGCCCCATCTTCACCCTGTTGTGGATGCATTTTACCTAGATCATAGATTATAATTTTCTGTGTGGTATGAATATGAGCTTGTACTTTTCAATGTGGTATGAATATTACTATGGTGAAAGATGACAAGGTTATTGATAATGTGGTATGAGGGTGCTATGTTCAATGTTGGCAAGGGTTTATGCTCAGTTATCAAAGCTATTGTTTTTATGTTCAGGTAGTCATTGCCACTTTTATTTACCGCTAGAAGGGAGCCAAAATCCATGATGTATCATTTACTGGAGGTTTCATTGCTAGTCGCTAAACTGAGAACATTTCCTAGCTGGGTTACGCCCAAGCAAGGGTGACCTTTCTTTCCTTATGTAAATGGTCTATGGTGTAGTGTTTGTTCAAGGTTTTTTTTGGATTCAATGACCCTATATTTACCCAAGACTCAACCAGATTGGTCATAATGTTCTTAAATTCTTCTGAACGAAGCAACAATGCAGGGAAGAAGATGAGAATCAAAGTATAAAATCCTTTGTGCTATTTTGGTTGATTACCTGTGATTTACAGCATTTACTCTTCGACAGTGCGTGGAATAGCACTTTTAGAAATCAAATCATTTTTTCGGTTTCTTTGAATGTTCTTTCAAGTTGGAGAAATGAAATTCCTTCCAGAAGTCAATCCATGTAGCTGGGAGGTTGATTAGTGCAACAGTTATGGAAGGTGGGTCACATCAATTTCCCTATCATGGTGGGAACGATAGGTAGGCAATGAGTGAATGCATTAGCTGGAAGATGCCAAAATAGAAGCGATAGAAAGATTCATTTTTGTTGAACCAGAGTGAAGGCATCAACCCCGCAGGAAGTGAAACACAGTGAGATTTTATTACTAGTTTTTGTTAGGATAGGACCTTGCCCTAATATTTTATGGTCTTATCTTTCCACTATGAGGCCCTCTTTCTTATCACAATGCTTGGTTCGATCTATGAGTCCCTCCCGAATCAAGGGATTCAGGTCTTCCTTTCACTGTTGAATGTTGTTGGGATTATGGCTATTATTTCCAATGCAATGTTTAATGTTGTTGAATGTTTTTGTTGGGATTATGGCTATTATTTCAAATGCTTTTGAGATGGGCGACTCCTTCCCGGGCCTTAAGAGTAAATATTCCGATCAGGTTAAAAGAAGGTCTTATTGATATGGTCATTTCCATTCTCAAACATAGTGAATTCCCATTCCCATCACAATGGGATTGTACATACAATTAGTATAGGCCTCTCCTTATTTCCTTGCCCCTTCAATCCACAACTTTACTTAGAGAATGGGTTAGACTCTTCAAGCTCTTCTAGGTAAGACTCAGCCTACCTTCCAGCCAGATAAAGACCTCACTGCTCAGCATTTCACTCTAATGATTTGTTCCGTTATAACCTTGTCTAGATCTAAACCTCTGTTTTAACATTAAGTAGGATCTAATGAACTGTCTTCTTCAGACATAGCTGGAAGAATGAAGACTAAGTTGACACATAAGCTTACTATTTGTTCATCTAATTTATTTGCTTATCAGGATATTTCTTCATCTTAAGCTTTTGTCTCTGCATCTATTCCTTCTTCTAATTATTTAGTTTCTTCCTTAGTTGGATAGATAATGGTTTCAATTTCATTAGTCTGATTTCTCTCTGTCATTAGGAGTTCCTATTTCGAGTTCTCTCAGTGATCAGGAGTTCCTATCTTTCCCCCGCCCTTGGTTCTAGAAAGTAGTATGGGTGGTACAATAGTGAAAGTTGTGGACTGATGGAGCACCAGAGAAATTGAGAAGTGAAAGTTGTGGTGGCTTGATGCGGTGAAAGAATGGAACTTGGAAAGATTGTGCTGGATTTTTTCAATAGTTCATATAAACACCTGACATGCATGCAATGTGAGCGTAACAAGCTTAAGATTTTATTTTTATTTTATTTTATTTATTATTATTTTTAATTTTTTAATTTAAACTTTTATTAAATTCAGTCTTTTTTTCTTTTTAATTTTAATTTTACTGATTATTTATTCTATGTTTATTAAAAAATGTAACATTTAATTTTACTATTATTAAATTTAAAATAAACCAACTACCACATATGTTGCAGTTCAATGTTAAGATTTGATGTCTAGTGGTATGTTTGATTTGGACCCTTGCTTTCATTGACTTGGACTCTTGGTTTCATCAAGAACTTCAAGCAGTCTAGCATATTGAGAGATTCCTCTACAAGCAGTTATGGTGGAAGATGAATGACCAACTTGGCAATTATAATCAGGCTGTATGAATTAGTCAAATTTCTATCAAAGTGATCCTCTATTCAATATATAGAGTTAATAATCTTGCCTTTCTTTGAGTAGATTGTAACTCACCAGATAAAAATGGGGAACAATCTTGGGAAAAAATTAGAGCTTAGCTGGTTACCAAAATCAAAGTAGGTTCCGCCTATGTTTCATGAGAATTTCTCAAGGAACACCCTCTAATCTAGTTAGTTTAGGGGTTAGTGTTCTCTATTCCAATTTTTGATTTATTTCACTGTTAAGTTTTGTTATTTTTTCAATTTCCTAGCGAGATTAGATCTTATCAGTCTTATTTCAGCATAAACTGTGTTAAGGGTTTATTGGATTTATAAAAATTCAAGATAAACCTTAACATTTTATGTTGGCGTATGGTGCTAATTCACTCCAAATTCCTTTAATAAAACTGGCTTTCTTTTGGATTTGCACATGTATGTCCATGTGTTCACTTGTGGATTCATGTTGTGAGCGTTGTGAATCATTTTTATTTCTTTATGTGCCTCCTTCAATTTTAGAATAAGTTACCTAATCCACTACGTCTTAGTTTTCATTAGCTCAAATGATGTTTATTTTCAAGTGTTCTATCAATTTCTAGCAGATCTAGTTATTATTATGAGGTATGTAGTGGTATGTGGAATTTTTTGAATGGATTCATCAAATTTAAGTTGGGAGTTCAAGACAATGTTCTTGGTGTGCAAGAGAATAGAGAAGGAATCTGTTTATGGATGTGACTAAAATATTTAGGTCTATCACTAGTGATTTAACCAAAGTGAAACTAGTGCAGATTGGTCACTCCTCTTTATCAATATTTTATTAACCAATCATGCCATGCTTAGAATGAATATTTTGTTAACAATGTTGTTATTTTTCACCCAATGTTCGACTAGGACTAGGGACTCATCAATAATGAGGAATAAGGTATTACCGTCGGTTTGCATGCTCATCCACAGTTTGATCCATAATACACACCTTAGGGTCTAGATGGTTTTTCATCGATCATGTGTACATAATTACATGAATCGACAACCCCAAGGGTTAGCTATCATCAAAGGAGGTCACGATGTCCAATACAACCATAAAAATATAATGTGGATGGGTAGTGTGAATAACCATTAGTTGCTAGAAGGGAAATTTCACTATATTGCGAACATGCACTAGGTAGTTTTCAAGGCAGCGAAAAGAGATTAAGACAACAAACAAATAATTTCATCACATTCTAGTCACCTTATTATTTATGGCTCTATCACATGTGTTATTTCCATAAGAAACAAATAATAAAATTGGATCCTAAATATAGGAAATTGATGTTTTTGTTTGTTAGTTATAGTGACCAATATAAGGCTTGTAGATATGGCTACTAACGAGGAAACAATCAATTGTGATGTCATTGTAAATGAAAGTACAAGGATTTTTCAATGTAATTCAGATCCAAAATCTAATCTGAAATTTGCTTATGCTAGTTGTTATTGAGGCTGAAAATTCACCTACGTTGTGTGGCAAGAATGTGCAGTTCTAAGGACAGTCAAGTCTACAAGAGTTGAGTATGCACGAAGAGCGTAAGAATGAAGTGGTGGAAAAATGCTCCAAGGAAAACTAATAGCAGCATTGATTCAGAAATGAGAACATGTATTGCAGTGCTTTGTAGGATATGTCATTTCTAGTGGTTGGAGCATGCCTTGGTGTAGTTTGTATTTTTAGCTATTCTTTTTTCCCTTTCATTGATGTGATTAGCTTAGATTTTCTTTCGTGTATTCACATGTTACATTAGTTTTTTTGTCTACAGAAATAAGCATTCTTATGAGACAACATTAATTTCCATCTCTGCTAGCTGTTGTCCAATGATGACTCAAAAGGATCGACTTCCCTTGTTTTTAGCTTCAGCTGCTCCGATTTTCGTAGGATAGGTGATAGTTACAATCGCTTTTCCAAGTGATCTACCTCGGGGGCTGAAAATTATGCATGTATGGATGACCTGTCTTAAAATGTCTTATACGCACATCAACCATGAGGACAGATTTCCATGTGAGGTGTTAGAAGATGATCAAATTTCTTTTAAATGGATGTTATTAATACTCTAATATTTTCTCCTCAATCATTGCTTAGATTCTGAGATATTATTTTGCTTCATAGTTATTGTTTAGAGTAGTTCATTATTGATTACAAACATATTTGGATTACATTCCACTTTCGTGGTTGTTTTGAACATGGTAAACATGTTTTCTTTAAACTTTTTTGACTTGCTCATGCCACAATTTTATCTTTACTATGCAAAGTGAGTCCAGGATTTTACAACGGTTGCAGTGAATTCATTGAGAATTTAATCATTTCAATATCAATTTTTTCAAATGGAATGACCAGCATAATAAAGCACATTTTCCTTTTTTGATAAAATAGTTTATTTATGTATGTATGAGCTCCCAATTCTAATAGCATCTAGTACAACAATGATGCATTTTAGTATTCCAAACAGTTTAGAAAATTGGGATTTACAACTATTCACTCCATCTGACCAACACCACTCTAAAAAAACTTGTCAGTGTATGAATTATAACAATAAACATACAAAGTTCAAACTACCATCTCCAAAAGTACCTAATATCCTAGTATAACCTAGAAATCCAGAAAACCTTATTTAAAACTACTTGAACAGTGTGGAGAATCAAGAGTTTAAGCTTCTGCAGTACACTTGTAATCTGAGGAGGTAGGTGGTTTATCTTGGTTCATCATCACATGTTAGTGAGGTACTTCTGGCACTTCTAGATCCTCTGCTTCAGGCCTCCATCTTCCATTCTCTATTTGTCTACAATCTTTTACAAGTGCAACCAGCTTCTCTAACAGAGTTGCTTCTTTCTCCTCGAAATTGTATTTACTTGCAACATTCCTTTCATCATTGCCACAAATTCTATTGCTAAAGTCACATATATCATGATACAATATGTCAATTGTGGCATGGTTTACCTTTGGAGTCTGGTATTAAAGATTAGAGGAACTAGTATGGAAATCTTGTTGTCCTGCAAATTCTCTTAACGATTCCTTCAATTTGACAGAATCATCATGTTCGTTGTTAGCCCTGTGTGCTTACTTGTACCCAAAAGTATTAAGGTTAATGTTATTTAGACTATTGAATCATGGGTTTAGGACATCGTCTATAATGTGCTTGGTCCAAATAAGTCAGATATCTTTTGCGATAATAAACTGCATTTAGTATAACTATTAAGGGAAAATAGGGTATTGGGGTATCTTTTAGAATGGTCATATCATGTACTTGAGATCACTCAAGTTAAGAGTGCTTTATGTTTTAATATTCATATTGGGGTATGTTTTATAATGGTCATATCATGTATGTTTTATAATGGTCATATCATGTACTTGAGATCACTCAAGTTAAGAGTGCTTTATGTTTTAATATTCACATTGCAAGAAAGGTGTGTTACACTAAAATTTGTCACCATGACTATTTGCAGTTAGTATGGCTCCATCAATTGTAATACTATCCTCCTTGGCAAGTCTCATACCTCTGCTCTCCATGTAAAACTTCAAGAAAGAGAGAAAGTCTTTAAAAATCTATTTATCTCTGGGTACGCAGTTTCTCTAAGCCTTACCTGTGTGTACACAACCCAAGTTCACAATACCTGTGTACTTGTACGCTCTGTATGTAAAGGGGTGGGTGTGTACCCCTGTAAAGATCAAAAGGAGTGAGTTTCATCTTAAAAACGTTACTTGTGGTCATTTCTAGAGCATTCTAGAAGCTTGTTCGACGTGTATTGAGCGCCTCCAAATGGTTCATGTATCCCTATGAAAGAGGAACTTATCCCATCAAGAGGGGAGATATCCCATCCAAAGAGGGGCTTATCCCATTGATGGTGGACCTGATTAACTTCCTCTAGATCACTATAAATACAGGCATTGGGCCAGAAGAGGGTAGGTTGAAAGCTGAATATTCCTAAGGGTAGATGTTGCTGGAATTAGGACTTCCTTGTAGAAGCTTGTGAGGAGAGATTCCCATCCTTTCTTGTTTCATTTGGAAGTGGATGAGCTTATCAAAGTAAAGGAGAACTCTTGCTGGACCCTGGGAGGGACCTGCACAACACCAACGCTCAGGTTGTAATGGTTTCTTTTGTTTCCTATTAATACAAATAAGTCCATTCTTCTCAACAATTTGTTATTTATGAGTTGTTTCATATACTCCTTGGTATGTATGTTAAATATGTTTTATTTTATGAGATATTCAGGTGCTATTTAATCGTTTGATTGTTAGTGAATGCAGGTTTCGGAGAGAAGGAGGAGCTCATCCGGATCGACGAGGCTGGACTACTACAATAGCGTTGGACTACAGGTAGGATCTAAACACTTGATTTCTTATATGGTAAATGCATATTTAGAGAAGGATTGTTCTTAATTGTCTTGTTTGTCACTAGAAAGCCTTAAGCTTCTAGGGAGGTTGGTTTTGTCCGCAAAATTGACTCTTTCTGCCTGACAAAATGGCGACTCCGCTGGGGAACTCCATTGATGTGAATGATTTTTCCTTTGTGTGAAACTTTGATCTGAGAAAAGTCATTTTTTTCTGGTTTTTGGCTGTTTGACTGTGTATTTGGGTGGGCTAGCTTAGGGTTAAATTAGATTTTAGTTTTTCTTGGTTTTTCCAGTAGTACGCACCCTCTGCGTTGAGCACAGTGCGTACCTGTACGCACTGCAGCTTTGTGCACAGAGCGGGCCCGCACCTGTCTGAACAGGTCGCCTGCGTACCCTGTCAAAAAGTGAGAAAATTCCAATTTTTCCATTTTTCCTCTTAGATTTTGTCTTTAATTAGTTTTTACTGCCCAGATCCATTGGTTACCTATCAAATATCTTCACCTGAACTTGTTTCATTAGCGTCAAGAGTTTTAGTGGAATTCATAGAAGTTCTAGCCCTAGGGTTTGATTTTTGCATTGGTCCTGTAGTGACTTTGATTTTAGAAGTTGTGAAACCTTGGATCTCTCTGGTTTTATTAGTCTTCTTAGGAGTCGGACCTGTCATAAAGTCTACCTGTGTGAGCAACCTACCTTTGTGTTGTCTCTTTGCGGAATTTCGAAGAAGCTTGTTGATTGAAGTTGTGAATTTCATTCTTAAGAAAATAACAAAAGAGTTTGATTTTTTGTTTTGATTAGTTTGTGATTCTGCATAAACTAGTCCTTGGATTGATTATTGCCAAGTAAAACATCCCGGAATCATCCTAGTAGGCTTTTGCTTCTTAGATTTACTTGTTAGTGAAAGATTAGGTAAATTTCCTTTGATTTGCTTTTGAGTGATTTTTCATAGATTATCATAGATCTTGAAATTGCTTTGATTAGATTAGTTTTACATGCTTTTATTAAATAGGGAAGTATCAACGATCTCCTTTGCAAAGTTTGCTCTAGAATAGCATTTGACGTCTTTGAAAGAGAAAGGAATTTTTTCGTGAAGTAAAGAGTGGTCATGTTTTGTGCGCTTTGAAAGATAAAGAGAATTGTTTCTTTGATTATCTTTTGAGAAAGTTGTTTTATTGAAAAGATTGCATTCTCTCAACTCTCTTAATTAGAACATTCATCGAAAAAGAAAATTATCAATCATCTTAGGTGCATTTTTTAGAGAATTGGAGTCGAGTCTATACACCACCAAGTTTCATCTCCATCACCTTTGTCTTAAAGAACAACCATTA
>APFE030503717.1:0-54585 GCA_000404065.3 Pinus taeda
TAGGGACTCCTTAGACCCTCTCTGAGCCTCTCCAACTATTTCCAAGCATTCCTCTTCCTTGATCCACTCCTGCACAGTTCAAGAATATGCATGTGAAAATCGACACTTAATCAAGAAAATACAAAAAGATACTTTCTAGAACAAAAGTAGTCTAAGACGTGAATTTTCCCTTTTTGAAGTCAATGGCATCTCATTCAGCAGTTTGTATTCTCATTGTTGCATCAATAGAACTAGCTGGTAGAATTAGGGTTTGTTAGGGTTTGCATTCCTCTTTGGCTTTCAGTTTCTTTCCGCAAGTAGATTAGCTCCCCTTTGAGTTAGCTTTCATCCATCATTTACAAGATTCTTCTAAGAACTGATAGAAGTTGGCTAAATCCCTAGCAGACTTGTGCCAGCTGACCAAGTGACAGCTGCGACAAGAGCTAGTACTTGTGCATACAGCACCATTGCCTCCAAGTTTGTTATGAACAACCGGGTTGATAAAAGTAAAGAAGGGAGTCCAAGGAGTTACAGCATTATCACTGCAATACTGGAGCCCACCACGTAGTGTTCTCAGTTTCTGATAGGCTTTGGTAAGGCGTTCCTTCTACAAATGCAACCAAACTTTGTCGCCCACCTAAAACTTGTGTGGCACCCATTGTTGATCATGTCGCTGCTTATACTTGGCATTTGATTTCTCTAGAATGTCATGAACCTACTGGAAAATATGTTGGATGTACTCAATGAAGCTATTTGCCTTATTGGCTTCCGACTGGACATGAGCCGAATCTGCCTGAGTAGCTGCAAATGTTATGGCCACATCAATGGGACATAGTGGATGGAATCCCAAACCCACTTGAAAGGTATTGTGGCCAGTCGAGCTATGGAGAGCTCAGTTATAGCTGTGTTGGACATAGGGAAGGCTCTCATCCCATGTGCGTGGATGCTTTGAGTTGTACATGTGCAAAATGTGTACAATCATCATCTTGACGACATATGTATGGCCATCAGTTTGGGGATTGAAAGCTATGGACTTAGTGAGCTTGGTGTCTAGCATCGACCAGAGACTGGACTAAAATGTACTGAGGAACATGTTGTCCTGATATGAGATGATAGACTATGGGATCCCAAAGTGTACCCACACTATTTCAAAGAAGATTTTAGTAGTGGCTTCTGCTGTGATATTCTTCTTGCAATCCATCATAATGGCCATCTTCAAGAATCTGCCGATGACCACAAAAACATAGTCGTTGCCATGCTTAGTAGAAGGAAGGCCCGATGTGTAATCCATGTAGATGGATTCCCAAGGTTGATTAGCGGTAGGTAGTAGAGTATAGAGGCCTTGCTTCTTGATGTTCTATTTGGCAATGGCGCAAGCACTGCAGGATCCAATGTACTTCTCGACATCTTGTCGAATATTTGGCCAATAGAAATACTTCTGCAGTACTACCACTACTTTCTCGACCTAGAAATGCCCAGCGCCCTGACTGTAGTGCGCTTCCCAAATCATCTTGGCTTGCTCGCTTGAAGGAACAAAAAGGTGTCCTAGGTGGCATAGCAGGGCTTACTAGAGGTGAAAATCTAGAACTTGTTGACCCTCCAAGAGCATCTGGTATGCGCAAATGAATTCTACATCGCTTTTGTAGAGAAGTGGCCAATCAGAAGTCTTGTGCCCACAAGAGTTGAGCACGATGGTTAACACCATGATCGGAGTTGAGCACAGTGGTTAACGCCATGATCGGTGGTTGGCCAAGGTAGTCTTGAACATTATTGGTGCTACCCTTCTTATACTTGATATTCAAATGGAACTGTTGCAAGTATGTGGACCACTTTTGATGGCGATCATTCTGCAACTTCCCTTGTGACTGTATGAACTGCAGGGGTTGATGGTCTGTGTGGATGACCATTTCCTTCCCCAAAATGTAATGCTTCCATTGTTGGAAGCCCTGCATAATGGAATACATCTCTTTGTCATAAGTGGGATACTTTCGCACTGTGTCTAAAAGTGTCTCACTGTGATATGCCATGGGATGTGCCTATTGACTAAGGACTACCCCAATAGCATAGTCAGAGGCATTTGTCTCGATCTCAAATGGCTGTTGCAAGTCTGGTAAAGTGAGTAGTGGTGTAGAGTAGAGGTGTTGTTTCAACTCTGTGAATTCCTTTTGTTGACATTCAAACCAAAATAATTTTTCTTTCAATCCTCCCTTGGTGACTTGACTCAAGAGCCAAGTGATATGAGAGAATCCCAACACAAACCTGTGGTAGAAATTTGAAAGATCGAGAAAGCTATGGAGCTCTATGAGAGTGGTTGGGGCTGGCCAATCCTAAATGACTTGGATCTTGGCTGGATCCACGTGCACCCCTCATTCATCAAGAATTTATCCTGGATACTAAACTTGGGTCATGCCAAAAGTGCAGTTCTCCAAATTGGCACACAGCTTGTGTTTCCACAGTGTTTAGAGAACCTTTCGGATGTGGTGGAGGTGCTCTTTGCAACTCTGCCTGAAGATCACGATGTCATCCAAGTATACCACCTACAAATGAGTTGGTGAATGGCCACAAGATGTCATCCATCAACCTCATGAAGGTTGTAGGAGAATTCGTCAACCCAAAAGGCATAACCAACCATTCAAAAAGGTTGTTTCGAATGGTAGATGGTGATAACCAAACTTCAACTCGATCTTGTTGAAATATTTCCCCCCTTCAGTTGGTCCAGAAGGTCATCAATCTATGGGATTGGGTACCTATTCCAGACAATGATCTTGTTTAGCACCTGATAGTCAATACAGAGTCTCCAAGTCCCGTCCTTCTTTTGTACCAACATGATCAGGCTCCCATGGGGCGATGAACTCGGACGTATGTGACCTTTCTGTAGAAAATCCTGAATCTGCCTCTTGATTTCATCTTTCTCTAGAATGGAGCATCAATAGATTGGTCCATTGGGCAGTGACCCACCTGGGGTCAGATTGATGGAGTGCTTGACTTGACAATGCAGAGGCACTCCTGTGGGGGAGGTGAAGATGTCCTTGTACTCCTCCATGACCTTTTCCATCTATTGATGTCATGCGGGGGGGCCTTGTCTGGAGGTCGTGGGCACCTTCTTCTTCTTTCCTTGAGGTCATATCATTAGAAAATTTAATTTCCCGGTTTTGGAAATGAGCCTACTACATTGTTTTGCTTTGTCATTCCCCTTGTCAGGTTCTGACTCAGAGTTGGAAAATGCATCTGATTCTGAAGCCTTTAGCTTAGCCACCAGTGATTGCTTGGCCCGATACTCACTTGTGTTGTGAGTGGAGCTCTTATGGAACTCACACCACTTTCCTATGTCCTCCTTTGGCTTTGCGGCATTGTTCTTTGCTTGTAGCTTTGGTGGATTTTCATGGGCTAGCTTGCCTTGGATTTGTCCTTTGTTCTGCGGTTTGGGGGCACCTTTCCCTTGCTTTAGATTCATAGATCCAAAGTCTCACTTATTCTGTTTAAACTTTTTCTCGATCTTAATGACATATCAGTATGTTGTGCTAAGCGAGGAGATGTCAAGGAATTCTATCTTGTCCTAGATGTACTTGTGCAAGCAGTAGCGGTACTTGAGAACTAAATGCTTCTTAGAATCCTTGATACCCAACTTCGTGCGAAGGGTATGAAAAACATTGGTAAACTCTGGCATGTCTTGGTCCCTTCCCTGTTGAAGTGTTGTCCACTTTATGTATTTATCTTCATAACTCCCAACAGGGTAGTATTGCTCCTTGATGGAATCCTAGAACACGTTCCAAGTGGGTGTGGCTAAATGCAGTGAGTTCGTACTTTCATCCTTCTACTCACAATAGGTTTCCCACCAGTCCTTGACGTGGGGGGTAGCTTTGAGAAATGCAAAAGTTATCTTTTCCCGACTGGAAAAATCATGAACATAAAAATATCCTTCTAGCAGATTTAACCATTTATCTACAGCGTCTACATCTATCTGACCCTCAAATATCGGAATGTCAAAGTTAAGTTGTACCTTAAAGAGTGTGGCATTTCTAGAGTAGCTTCCAGAAGTAGATGCGTCACCCTTGGGTAGCCACTAAAGCATCTGGACAAAGTTGTTCATCATCGCATTTCTTTGTTGCTCAAGGGCTTCTTCGAGCAATATTTTGATAGGATCTCCTTCCCCCTCGTCATTATTTTCATCCACCATGGGAGGTCGTTGAGATTTGCGAGGCTAGACTTGCAAAAGTTCAACTAGTTCAAGCCTTAACTCCTTATATCCCAACCTTGTTGGGGACATGCAAAGAAAAACAAATAAAGAGTAGACCACTTTGATACCACTAATCCAGACTTAAATGGGAATGCAACAAATTATAGATATAACCATAAATACAAAGATTCAATAGAAATAACAATTCATTTCATTAATATCAAATTAGGAAATATGCTTACAAACAGAATGGAAATAAAATTAGCTCGTACGATGGTAACTTACCTCTGAGAAGAGATGTCGTAGCTACATGCCTCTAAACTATGTTACTATGAGGCTCGAAGGCCTATTTATTATTGAGAAACAATGGAAAACCCTAGGAGATGAAGCGCCTAAATATGGGCCTCGTTTGGGTAAATTGGTACATCAACTTCCTGGGGTCGTAAGTTTGGCATACGATCTTTGTTTGATGTGCACAATACCTCACTAGAAATATCTATCCGAGGACTACAAATTTTGAGTGACTAATATAGTTCACAACCTATTTTTCTCCTGGTTCTCACAAAAAACATCGTTTAGGGCCTCAAAATAGTAAATTGTGCTACAAATAAGGAAACTGGAAAACTCAAAGAAACAATGGTGGGGTTCTAAGTGGAATAGGTCAATGGCCAGCAATATCCACCTCAATCATTCCTCCCCCCTTAGGAAGCAATGGTCCCCATTGCATTGAGTTCCTCCATGAGATGAGGAAACTTTTACTGAACTTGTTCCCTGGTGAGCCACTTGCCCTAGTGAAGGATTTGGCTTGCTTTAGCAACTCGATATAGTTGGATCCTTTGTTTTTGGGTGTTCTTGATCTTTGTGTCCATGATTCAATCAGTTGTGGCTTTCTCCATGTAATTTGGATTTAACTTTGTAGGTGTGAGTTGTTCTGCGATGTCTGATGTGTCTAACAATGGTGGGAAGTATGCTCAAAGGTGGTCCACATTGAACACTGGGTGCAGGCCAAGGAATGGGGGAATTCCAAGCTCAAATGCATTGTCACCCATAGCCTTGGTAATGGTGTAAGGACCATATCATAGTGTTCTGAGTTTCTGATAGGCTCTGGTAAGGTGTTCCTTCTGCAAATCCAACCAAACTTTGTCACCCACCTAAAACTTGTGTGGCACCCGATGTTGATCATGTCGCTGCTTATACTTGGCATTTGAATTCTCTAGAATGTCATGAACCTACTGGAAAATATGTTCGATGTACTCAATGAAGTTATTTGCCTTATCGGCTTCCGACTGGACATGAGCCAAATCTGCCTGAGTAGCTGCAAACGTTATGGCCACATCAATGGGACATAGTGGATGGAATCCCAAACCCACTTGAAAAGTATTGTGGCAAGTCAAGCTATCGAGAGCTCAGTTATAGCTGTGTTGGACATAGGGAAGGCTCTCATCCCATGTGCATGGATTCTTTGAGTTGTACATGTGCAAAATGTGTACAATCATCATCTTGAAGACATATGTATGGCCATTAGTTTGGGGATGGAAATCTATGGACTTAGTGAGCTTGGTGTCTAACATCGACCAGAGACTGGACCAAAATGTACTGAGGAACATGTTGTCTTGACATGAGATGATAGACTATGGGATCCCAAAGTGTACCCACATTATTTCAAAGAAGAGTTTAGTAGTGGCTTCTGCTGTGATATTCTTCTTGCAATCCACCATAATGGCCATCTTCAAGAATCTGCTGATGACCACAAAAGCATAGTCGTTGCCATGCTTAGTAGAAGGAAGGCCCAATGTGTAATCCATGTAGATGGATTCCCAAGGTTGAATAGGGGTAGGTAGTAGAGTATAGAGGCCTTGCTTCTTGATGTTCTATTTGGCAACGGTGCAGGTAGTGCAGGATCCAATGTACTTCTCGACATCTTGTCAAATATTCAGCCAATAGAAATACTTCTGCAGTACTACCACTATTTTCTCGACCTCGAAATGCCCAACGGCCTGACTATAGTGCGCTTCCCAAATCATCTTGGCTCACTCGCTTGAAGGAACACAAAGGTGTCCTAGGTGGCATAGCAGGGCATACTAGAGGTGAAAATCTAGAACTTGTTGACCCTCCAAGAGCATCTGGTATGCGCGGATGAATTCTACATTGCTTTTGTAGAGAAGTGGCCAATCAAAAGTCTTGTGCCCACAAGAGCTGAGCACGATGGTTAACATCATGATCGGAGTTGAGCACAGTGGTTAACGCCATGATCGGTGGTCGGCCAAGGTAGTCTTGAACATTATTGGTGTTAACCTTCTTATACTTGATATTCAAATGGAACTGTTGCAAGTATGTGGACCACTTTTGATGGCGATCATTTTGCAACTTCCCTTGTGACTGTATGAACTGCAGGGGTCGATGGTCTGTGTGGATGACCATTTCCTTCCCCAAAATGTAATGCTTCCATTGTTGGCAGGACTGCATAATGGAATACATCTCTTTTTCATAAGTGGGATACTTTCGGACTGTGTCTAAAAGTGTCTCAATGTGATATGCCATGGGATGTGCCTATTGACTAAGGACTACCCCAACAGCATAGTCAGAGGCATTTGTCTTGATCTCAAATGGCTATTGCAAGTCTGGTAAAGTGAGTAGTGGTGTAGAGTAGAGGCGTTGTTTCAACTCTGCGAATGCCTTTTGTTGATATTCAAACCAAAATAGTTTTTCTTTTGATCCTCCCTTGGTGACTTGACTCAAGGGCCAAGTGATATGAGAGAATCCCAACACAAACCTGTGGTAGAAATTTGAAAGATCGAGAAAGCTATGGAGCTCTATGAGAGTGGTTGGGGTTGGCCAATCCTGAATGACTTGGATCTTGGCTGGATCCACGTGCACCCCTCATTCATCAATAATGTATCCTGGATACTAAACTTGGGTCATGCCAAAAGTGCAGTTCTCCAAATTGGCACACAGCTTGTGTTTCCACAATGTTTAGAGAACCTTTCGGATGTGGTGGAGGTGCTCTTCACAACTCTGCCTGAAGATCACGATGTCATCCAAGTATACCACCTACAAATGAGTTGGTGAGTGGCCAAAAGATGTCATCCATCAACCTCATGAAGGTTGTAGGAGAATTTGTCAACCCAAAAGGCATAGCCAACCATTCAAAAAGGTTGTTACGAATGGTACATGGTGATAGCCAGACTTCAAGTCGATCTTGTTGAAATATTTTTCCCCCTTCATTTGGTCCGAAAGGTCATCAATCTATGGGATTGGGTACCTATTCCAGACAATGATCTTGTTTAGCACCTGATAGTTAATACAGAGTCTCCAAGTCCCATCCTTCTAATGTACCAACATGATCAGGCTCCCATGGGGCGATGAACTTGGACGTATGTGACCTTTCTGCAGCAACTCTTGAATCTGCCTCTTGATTTCATCTTTCTCTAGAATGGAGCATTAATAGATTGTTCCATTGGGTAGTGACCCACCTGGGGTGAGATTGATGGAGTGCTTGACTTGACAATGCAGAGGCACTCCTGTGGGGGAGGTGAAGATGTCCTTGTACTCCTCCACGACCTTTTCCATCTATTGATGTCATGCGGAGGGGCCTTGTCTGGAGGTCATTTCCACCTTCTTCTTCTTTCCTTGGGGTCATATCATCAGGAAATTTAATTTCCCGGTTTTGGAAATGAGCCTACTACATTGTTTTGCAGTAACCAAAGAGATGGCGATAGGTGGTGCTACCTCCGGTATCCTGTACAACTTATTTCCCAAAGTAACAATAATAGCACGAGGCCTTGACTCATACACATCATGTTGCTTCCATAAGTATGCTTGGCCTAATAATACATCACAAACATCAAGGGTAGCAACGTCATATAATACCGCATCCATGGAGGGCTTGATGTTGTATGGAAGGCGACACTAGTGGCTCACGCGAAGATCCTGTCCTTGGTGAAGCCACCTGATGGTGTACAGTTGTGGATGTGCTGTGGTTGGTAAGCCCAAATGCTTCATGACCTCTACCAAAATGAGGTTCTTTTAGCTCCCACTATCGACAATGAACTATAGTGGGGAACCCTTTACGGACATCTAGGAGTGGAAGAGGCACTCCTCCTACTCTGGATCTTTGGGTTCCTCCTTCTAGATCTTCATGGTTGCATTGGGCTCTGCATCAATAATCTACATCCTTTTGTCATTCCCCTTGTCAAGTTCTGACTCAAAGTTAGAACATGCATATGATTCTAAAGCATTTAGCTAGGCACCAGTGACTGCTTGGCCTGACACTCACTTGTGTTGTGAGTGGAGCTCTTATGGAACTCACACCACTTTCTATGTCCTTCTTTGGCTTCGTGGTGTTGTTCTTTGCTTACAACTTTGGCAAGTTGCCCTGGGTCATCCTGCATTAGATTTGTCCTTTGTTCCACGATTTGGGGGCACCTTTCCCTTGCTTTAGATTCATAAATCCAAAGTCTCGCTTCTTTTTCTTAAAATTTTTCTCGAGCTTGACGGAATATCGGTATGCCATGCCAAGCAAGGAGATTTCAAGGAATTCCATCTCATCATAGATGTACTTGTGCAAGCAGTCACGAAACTTGAGAACCAAATTCTTCTAAAAATCCTTGATACCCAACTTCGTGCAAAGGGTATGGAAAACATTGGTAAACTCTTGCACATCTTGGTCCCTTCCCTATCACAACGTTGTCCACTTTATGTATTTATCCTCATAGCTCCTGTCAGGGTAGTACTGCTCCTTGATGGCATCCTAGAATGAGTTCCAAGTGGGTGTGGGTGAAAATAGTGAGCTCGTACTTTCATCCTTCTGCTCACAGTAGGTTTCCCACCAGTCCTTGACATGGGGGGCTGCTTTGAGAAATGTAAAAGTGATCTTTTTCCAGCTGAAAAAATAATGAATAGAAAAATATCCTTCTAGCAAATTTAAACATTTATTTACAACATCTACATCTATCTGAAACTCAAATATGGGAATGTCAAAGTTAACTTGTACCTTAAAGGGTGTGGCATTTCCAGAGTAGCTGGAGGAACTAGATGTGTCGCCCTTGGGTAGCCACTAAAGGATCTAGGAAAATTTGTCCATCATCATGTTCCTTTGTCGCTCGAGGGCTTCTTCAAGCAAGATTTTGATAGAATCACCTACCCCATCATCTTTCTTTTCATCCACCATGGGAGGCCACCGGGATTTGCGAGGCTGGTCTTGGAAAGGTTCGACCAGTTGAAGCCCTAACTCCTTATATCCCTACCTCGTTGGGGACATTAAAATAAAAACAGAGAAAGAGCAGACCACTTTGATACCACTGGTCTAGATTTAAATGGGAACGCAACAAATTACAAATATAAACATAAATACAAAGATGTAGTAGAAATAACACTTCATTTCATTAATATCAAATACTGAAATATGCTTACAAACAAAATGGAAATAAGACTAGCTCGGGCGATGGTAGCTTATCTCTGAGAATAGATGTGGCGGCTACATGCCTCTGAACTATGTTACAATGAGGCTCAAAGGCCTATTTATTGTTGAGAAGTAATGGAAAACCCTAAACATCTGAAAACCTAACCCTAGGAGATGAAGCAACAAACTATGGGCCCCGTTTGGGTAAATTGGTACATCAACTTCCCGAGGTCATAACTTTGGCATACAATCTCTGTTTGATGTGCCCCGTACCTTGTTAGAAATATCTATTTGAGGACTACAACTTTTTTGTGGTAAATAGAAGACTATGTACCATTTTGCTTATGGTTTTTCCAAAAAATGTCGTTTAGGGCCTCAAAATGGCTCCGGAAGTTCACGACCCGAAAAACTGCCAAAAATAATAAGTTGTGCTACAAATAAAGAAAATGAAAAAATGAAAGAAAAAATGGTGGTGGTCCAAGTGGAATAGGTGGGTTTCCACCAATATCCACCTCAATCATTCTTCCCACCTTAGGAAGCAATGGTCCCCGTTGCGTTGAGTTCCTCCAAGAGATGAGGAAACTTCTGCTGAACTTGGTCACTAGTGAGCCACTTGCCCTAGTGAAGGAGTTGGCCTGCTTCGACAACTCGATATAGTTGGATCCTTTGATGTTGAGTGTTCTTGATCTGTGTGTCCATTATTTGATCAATTGTGGCTTGCTCCATGCAATCTAGATTTAACTTTGTATGTGTGAGCTGTTCTTCAATGTCTGATGTGTCCAACAATGGTGGGAAGTATGCTTGAAGGTGGTCCACATTGAACACTAGGTGCAGGCCAAGGAATGGGGGAATGCTGAGCTCAAATTCATTCTCACCCATAGCCTTAGTGATTGTGTAAGGAACATATCAAAGTGGTCTAAGTTTCTAACAAGCTCTAGTAAGGTGTTCCTTCTGCAAATGCAACCAGACTTTGTTTCCCACCTGAAACTTGGGTGGCACCTGATGTTGATCATGTCGCTACTTGTACTTGGCATTTTTTTTCTATAGAATGTCATGGACCTACTAGCGGATATGTTGGATGTGCCCAATGAATTTGTTTGCCTTATCAACTTCTGACTAGACATGAGTTGAATCTGCCTGAGTAGCTACAAATGGTATGGCCACATCAATGGGACATAGTGGCTGGAATCCTAAGCCCACCTGAAAAGGGTTATGGCTAGTCAAGTTGTGGAGAGCCCTATTATAGTTGTGCTAGTCATAAGGAAGGCTCTCATCTCACGTGTGTGGTTGCTTTGAGTTGTACATGCGCAAAATGTGTACGATCATCCTGTTGACAACCTTTGTCTGGCCATCAGTTTGGGGATGGAAAGTTGTGGACTTAGTGAGCTTGGTGTCCAGTATCGATGAGAGACTGGACCAAAATGTATTGACGAACCTGTTGTCCTGATCTGAGATGATAGATTGTAGGATCCCAAAGTGTACCCACACTCATTTAAATAAGAGTTTAGTAGTGGCTTCTGCTGTGATATTCCTCTTGCAAGCTACCATAATGGCCATCTTCGAGAATCTGTCGATGACTACAAAAACACAGTCATTGCCATGCTTAGTATAAGGAAATCCTGACATGTAATCCATAGAGATGGTTTCCCAAGGTTGACTAGGGGTGGGCAATGGAGTATAGAGGCCTTGCTTCTTGATGGTCTATTTAACAATGGTGCAGGAAGTGCAGGATCTAATGTACTTCCAGACATCCTATTGAAGATTCATCCAATAGAAATACTTCTTCAATACTGCCACTATTTCTCGACCCCGAAATGCCCAATGACCCTACTATAGTGCACTTCCGAAATCATCTTGGCTCGGTCGCTTGAAGGAACACAAAGGTGTCCTAGGTGGCATAGAAGGGCATCCTAGAGGTGAAAATATGGAACTTGCTGACCCTCCAAGAGAATCTGGTATGTGTGGCTGAATTCTAGGTCGCTTTTGTAGATAAGTGACCAATCAAAAGTCTCGTGCCCACAAGAGTTGAGCACGGTGGTTAACGCTATGATTGGTGGTCACCTGAGGCAGTCTGCAACAATATTGGTTCTACCCTTCTTATACTTGATATTCAAATGGAACTGTTGCAGGTATGTGTACCAATTTTGATGGTGATCATTTTGCAACTTCCCTTGCATCTGTATGAATTGCAAGGGTCAGTGGTTTGCGTGGATGACCTTTTCCTTCCCTAAAATGTAATGCGTCCATTGTCGATAGGCCTGCACAATGGAATACATATTTTTGTCATAAGTGGGATACTTGCGGACTCTATCTGAAAGTGTCTCACTGTGATATGCCACAGGATGCCCCTGTTGAGTAAGGACTATCCCAATAGCATAGTCAGAGGCATTTGTCTGAATCTCAAATGGTTGTTACAAGTATAGTAAAGTGAGCACTAGTGCATAGCAGAGGTGATATTTCAACTCTACGAATACATTCTATTGAGATTTAGACCAAAAGAATTTTTATTTCGCTCCTCCCTTGGTGACTTGACTCAAGGGCCAAGTGATATGAGAGAATCCCAACATGAACCTGCGGTAGAAATTGGCAAGGCCAAGAAAGCTACGGAGCTCTGTCAGAGTGGTTGGGGCTGGCCAATCCTGAATGACTTGGATCTTGGCTGGATCCATATGCAACCCTCGCTGATCAATAATGTATCGCAGATACTAAACCTAGGTCATGCCAAAAGTGTATTTCTCTAAATTGGCACACAGCTTGTGTTGTTGTAGTGTTTGGAGAACTTGTCGGATGTGGTGGAGGTGCTCTTCCCAACTCTGCCCAAACATCAGGACGTCATCCAAGTATACCAATATAAATGAGTTGGTGAATGGCCGCAAGGTGTCTTCTATCAGCCTCATGAAGGTTGTAGGATCATTCATCAACCCAAAAGGCATAACCAACCATTCAAAAAACCCCTCCTTGCCTTTGAAAGTAGTCTTCCACACATCAGAGGGTTCGATTAGTACTTGGTGGTAGCTGGAATTCAAGTCCATCTTGCTAAAATATTTTCCCCTCTTAAATTGGTCTAGAAGGTCATCAATCCATGGGATTAGGTACCTATTCCAGACAGTGATCTTCTTTAGTGCCTAATAGTCAATATAGAGTCTCCAAGTCCCATCCTTCTTTTGTACCAACATGATCAGGCTCCCATAGGGCAATAAACTCAGATGGATGTGACCTACAACATCTACATCTATCTAAACCTCAAATGTGGGAATTTCAAATTTAACTTGTACCTTAAAGGGTGTAGCGTTTCAAGAGTAGTTGTCGAAAGTAGATGCGTCGCCCTTGGGTAGCCAAAGGATCTAGGAAAAGTTGTCCATCATCGCATTCCTTTGTCGCTAGAGGGCTTCTTCGAGCAAGATTTGATAGGATCTCCTACCCCCTCATCTTTCTTTTCATCTGACATGGGAGGCTGTTTAGATTCACAAGGCCGGTCTTGCAAAGGTTCGACCAGTTCAAGCCCTAACTCCTTATATCCCAACCTGATTGGGGACATGCAAAGAAAAACAGAGAAAGAGAAGGCCACTCTGATACCACTGATCCAAATGTAAACAGAAATGCAACAAATTATAGATATAACCATAAATACAAATATGCATTAGAAATACCACTTCATTTCATTAATATCAAATACTAAAATATGCTTACAAATAGAATGGAAATAAGACTAGCTTGGGTGATGGTAGCTTATCTCTAAGAAGAGATGTGGCGGCTACATGCCTCTAGAATGTGTTACAATGAGGCTGGAAGGCCTATTTATTGTTGAGAAAAAATGGAAAACCATAAACATCCAAAACCTAACCCTTGGAGATAAAGCGCCAAACTATGGGCCCCGTTTGGGTAAATTAGTACATCAACTTCCCTGGGTCTTAACTTTGGCATACAATCTCTATTTGACGTGCACAATACCTTGTTAGAAATATCTATCTGAGGGCTACAACTTTTAAGTTAGAAATATTGAACAATGACCCATTTTTCTCTCGGTTTTCCAAAAAAAAAACTTCGTTTAGGGCCTCAAAACGACTCCGGAAGTTCAGGACCTGAAAAACTGCCAAAAATAGTAAATTGTGCTACAGATAAGGAAACTGAAAAAATGAAAGAAACAATGGTGGGGGTCCAAGTGGAATAGGCCGGTGGCCACCAGTATCCACTTGGATCAACCTGCCTACTTTCCTTTTGTCAATTTCATCTTCTAATTCCGTCCTTGGCTGAAATTTGTTGTCTTTAGGTTGCTACATATCTTCTCTTGTCGCAAAATTTAAACAATCTTCATTTAATTCTGGGTTATTTCTTTCCTTACAACCTACTATTTTTTGCTTGCAATTTCATATTCATTGTCATCCAAGACAATCTTCTCCTTTTCCAATTCTGATTTACTTCTTTTATCTCAGCTTCCTTTGCAAGGAATGCCATCTCACCTTCTTCTTGCTCATAACTCTAGTCATATTGACTTTCTTGTAGCAATTGTTTCACATGATTGAGTTATGCTCTTAACTCAACAATCTCCTTCTCAAATTCTTTATTACCCATTCCTTTGAGTCCAACTGCTTTGGCACTTTTCTTCTTCCGCTTGTGACTTTCCTTTGAACCTCTGCTATGATTTGTAACAATCATCTTCACCTCTTCTTCTTGTGAACTCACCAAGTCTACTAGTGAGTTGCAACAAACACTTCTTTTCTCTCTAAAAACTCCGCCACTTGTCACCCCTACCAAGTCATACTCCTAGTATCTTCTCTTCCCTAGGTTCTTTGTAGTAGAACCTCTCCTTGAGCAATCTCAGTCCTTAGATTTCAAAGTTGTTGGCTATTACATCTTCAATTTCTCACTCTTCTTATTTTTCAATAAATTTATTTTTATATTGGGTATTTTTTCCATTTCTTCATCCAAGATATTTTCCTGCTCCTCCTCCTTTGACATAGATTACTTTTTATGGTAGTTTCTACCAATTTAGTCTTGCAAACATGATTCTTTTAATGAACAAGCTAGCATAGACATCACATTCAATTTTATAAGATATATAACAAGATCTCATCTTCCACAATCTTTCTTGGATCTAGTCCTTGAACCAATTCCTCTCCAACCAATACACCTATTTTTCCTCAAGATCATATCAACTCTTCACTTCCCTACAATCATCTCACTTACTTCCTAAGAATTCAACTTGTCCCCTTCTTGCTGTAAGGTTATTCTTCTATTCAACCTATTTTCACTATCAAGTTGTCTTCAAACCTAGAAATTCCATATGTACATGGATCAAATCTTCTTGACATGTGAGCATCTTCATTATCACTTCATTTCACATTCATCTCTATTATAACTCTAAAATCCAATCTCTATTATTTTGACTGCATCACCAAAGAATTTTTAGGCTCTAATATTCTCCAAAGAACATAGATGAGATCTGACACCACTTGATGATAGACCGAGTTACCCTAGCTACCAATAAACCAAGATAAATCCACACACACAACTCTGTCTTTAACCAATTCAACAGTGTTTTTGGAACCATTAAAAATATGCAGTCAAAATAAGATATGAATTTAATTTTCCAAATTCCATCAGAGATCTTTCTCTCTCCTTCCAATCTTCTTTTTCACCTCATCCAAATTCCATAGGGTTTAAATTATCCAAATGGTGCAATGGCAAGGCCAAACAAACTTTTAAAGACCCAATCATGCAGCCCTAAAATTTATGCTATATGCACTACAAAATAATTTCGCTGTGTAGTTAAAATCCTGTAAGCATTGCGAAATGATTTTGTAGTGCCCCAAAAAACTATATTTTTCTAATAAATTTCCCATGACCTTAACTTGATCCTTGACACAAGGAATGATTTCACTTACCTTATTTCACCTCTGTTTGCAAATTATTACAAATTTTCCAACCTAGAAGCAGTCCAAAAAAGGATTTGACAACATTCAACAAACCATGGTGCTTTGTTTTCTATTTCAATTCTCTATTCACTGTAAATACCACACAGTCACTACTCCAAGGCATAAAGGACATTCCTCCATGGGTTTGGAAACAATTGCAACAAAATACCAATGCATGACTAACACACACAACAGTTAAAGTCATAAGGCATCGTATCTTAATATCAATCAATTCAATGGATTACAAGGCCTCTAAATTGTATGCCAACAACACATAACATCTACACCACATATATGACACTACCATATATCAAAAGTAATAATTCACATCAATAGACCAGCAACATATATTCTAAACACATCAACAACAACTATGACAACAATATGAAGTTGCAGCTTCATACACACAGGGGTAAGTATGTTTAGCTCCAAATTACATTTGAACAAGAAATCAATTTTCTCCTAAAGCATATATCCACCACACTTATCAAAACATTAAAATTATTAAATAGATCGACTCAACAAGTGCAGATCTCAATAAATCAAATCTTCATTAACAATATACGGAAAAAGAAAAAAACACAGATGCATATAAACAAACTCCTCATTAATCAAATTAAACTATACATTAGACTGGATAGATATATAATGTAGCCCATTCCTCTTTTGACCTCTGTCTCTTCTCCTCGTTCAAGAGACCCTCCTCTCTTCTTCTCCACTGCTACACACACTTCTTCTCAAACATTCTTTTCTTTAAAAATAAAGCTAAAATGGGACACCAAAGAGTCACAAATGAATCATTTCCCCTTCCCCACAAAATACGGGAAACTGAAACTCCATTTACATTAGGAAATAATTCCTCCAACGTTTTCTAAAAATAAAACTCACTTCCTAATGTAAATATTTCCAATTTATTACAAAGAATTTAAAAGTTTGTCCCAAAATCACCATGTGACCATCCCATTACATTGGCAAGATTTTAGTCTAGTCTTTATCGAATTTAGTGCTCCATCTATGCACCTGCATCACATTTGATGATCAAAACAATCTTTTTTTTTTTTTAAATAAATGCAACATAGTAGTACTATTTGATTTATATCAAATATCATAAGAAATATTAAGAAAAATTTGCTTCATTTTTTTTCAATTGTCAAGCATTTATTCATTAAGTGTTTAAATGGTTTATATTGAAATTAGCTACTCTAATATTTTTTTAATAGACAAAGTCTAAAAGATACTGCTTTTAAGTGCATTATTGAATTTGACAATGCAAATTTGATATAGGAAAACCCTTGTACACATGAAGGTAACCATATCCTGGGGAATATTTATGGCATTGTCATGATAATGAGGTTCCAAATCTAATTTTTGGCTAAATCTCAAAAGGCTCCAATGCAACCCCCTAGTGTATGCTCAAATCCTGATGGATGTGGTAGAGGAGCATCATATTTTAACACCTTCTCAATTCTAACCACTATGCATCCTTTCTTTACCATGTTTCCATGCACCTTATGCCCAAGCTCTGTATTGAATATGGAGTCCTCACCCAATTTCACTCCGTCTTGTAGAGATCCACCTTGTCTCCAATATAAAATGTAGAAGAACCAATTTCACTTGTAAACTAAAGTAAATAAGCTTAGTATTTGATCAAACAAAACCATTAGTATACTATCAATAACACTTAACACATGCTTCAATATTTTTATTTACTTGTGTTTAGCATCAAATCCATGACCTTCCATTGATGAATGTCCCCTTCATTAATATCCTCTAGAATCTACTGTGGTTGAGTGACATCAATTATCAAAATTTTAACATAGTCAACATTAATGATTTCTTGAGCATAAGAAGTTCCAAAATTTGTAGATTCAATCCTTCAAAGCCCAATAACTTGACCATTAATTAGGAGGTCAACATAATCCCCTTTTGTCAAAATCATGTTTTCCATTGGAACTCATACCAATTAAGTAACAATTCAATTGTAATTTGTAATTAGGGCTAAACCATGTAAAGTGTGGTTTTTTCCTTTTAGATAAAATACAACTTTCAAAAAAGTAATATGGATGAAAAAATATAGAATATTGTGGCAGGAATTTTGTATTTATTGAAACATTGTTCCCCAAATTAGTATTACAAAATGATAAATATTAGCTCATATAAAACCACCAAGTTCATATTTAACTTTGGAAATGGAACTTGTATTATTAATGTATGTGTACAAATAATGCTCATAATAAATTTGTAGAAGTTGGAGAACCATAACATGGTCCTTTTGAAAATAAAATAATACTATTTAGAATTGATGCTACATAAGATTTTTAGAAGCCCTATGAGAAACATATATTTTTTTTATATCTCAGTTAGTGAGTATGTTTGTTGTTTAAACTTAATATTTAGAAGTCATTCTAGAGGTTTTCTTCCAAATAAAATTTATAGTGCTATAAATACTATATAATTCTCATTTATATTCTCAAAGTAATTTCAAAAATTTAGTTCCAATGTTAAGACTCACTACCTTACCTATATGAGGAAATACTATTTAGGATGGATACATACGGATGTTAAATTATATGTCATCGAAGAGTGTAGATTTGAGTTTTGTTAGATAGTTATGTTGTTGAAGAAAAGTGTGACCTTATGCATCTAGAAATTAGTGAAATTGACTATTTTTTTCTTTCTAGGGGAAAACAAATCATTCTTTTCTATTACTAGAAAAGAGGAGTATAAATTCAAGAAGAGTCCACATATAAAATACATCCCATAGAAAAACGTGTCAAATATTGATTGCCCAATTAGGGATGAAATATATGATAAACCTGAAATATACATCATGCATAGCATTATCCAAATAATGTAGGGGAAAATTCCCAATCAGAAAGAGACCATTTATATCTAGAGATACTACAAAACATGCATTTACAAATAAAACTAAAACAAAATACAACAATAATCTCTGCCTATATAGTGTCCAATAGGCACAAATTTCAGCGAGCACAGACCATGCATTTACAAAAAAGCTAAAACAAAATACAACAATGTTTTTGATTGTGCTAGAAATAAATCGAGCAGGTGCTAGATTTTTTTAATCTCAAGAGCTTGTGTTTGTGTGCTATAGTGCATGCTATATTTATTTACCTTACAAATCTTGGTTGTGCTTTTGGTTTACATTGCAATTCTTTTGTTTGCATTTTTCCTTACACTAGATTTGTTTTACCTTGAAATTCCTATGTTTGAGTCAAAAACAAAGTTAGCATGCATTAGATTTATTTACCATGCAATGCTTTTGTTTATGCTAAAAATAAATGTAATGTGCAGTAGATTTATTTTATCGTCCAAAGCTGATAATTGTGCTAGAAAAAAATATAGCATGCACTAGATTTGTTTTAGTTTACAATGCCTGCTTTTGTGCTAGAAACAAATATAGCGTGCACTATATTTTTTTTAACTATCCAATGATTATAATTGTACTAGAAACAAATATATCATGCACTAGATTTGTTTTACTTTGTGATGCTTTTTTTTGCTAGAAACAAATCTAATGCACACTAGATTTGTTTACCTTGTGATAGTGGGACCCCCCTCCCTCTTCGTATGCCAAACGAGACCATACCACCGCATACCATGGACATGGTTGGGCCAATAATAGTTATTCGATGAGAGGGGTGGAACTGGGAGGAGGAACATTGATAGCGGGACAAGCCCCTCACTGTATGCCAAATGGGATGATACCCCCCACATACCATCGATTCGGCTAGGTGGATAGTAGTCATTCGATAGGAGGCATAGAACCAAGAGGAAAAATCTCCATAATGCCCCCCTGACTAACGTCAAGTTCCCCCCCTCGCTATTCAAATCCAACCATCCAATTATTCACTCAAATGGGGCCATCAATCTTGTCGTATAAAACTAATTTAGTTTCTGTTTTTGCATTGGATGAGAATGTATGGGGGTGAGGACCCACATCTACATGTCATATATTCACATTTATGACACCAGGTTTTTGAGGAGATTGAAGGGGATATAATAATTCACACTTTTTTTACATTTTTCACGTTGTATCGGAGCTACTTCTTAGAGATTTTTCCTTGAGTCCCATTTCATTTCTTCCAAGATTCAAGTTCCGACGTAATGTGGATTCTTAATCATCAAGTCTTGACTATAAGACAAATCAATGGAATCATCAAGTATTGGTTATATATATAATATATATATATATATATAAAACCAATTTTATAATTATAAATATTGTTATAATTTTGGGATCCCTAAATTGTCCTCATTTTGACACCTTTTTTCCCCTTTCTTTTCACCTATTCCAGATGTGTTTTTGCTATATTTATAGTCTATAAGGTCATCGAGGTCATACTCAAGTATAATATAAGGTATCATTCATTCATAACTCATAATCTATTATTTCTTTGTGAGATTGATTAAAATATTTCTATGATTATCGAAAT
Source organism: Pinus taeda (assembly GCA_000404065.3). Taxonomy (NCBI): domain Eukaryota; kingdom Viridiplantae; phylum Streptophyta; class Pinopsida; order Pinales; family Pinaceae; genus Pinus; species Pinus taeda. The sequence goes on from APFE030503717.1 coordinate 19,930, forward strand.
GTAAAAATTCCATAGTTAATTAGAATTTATGCAGCTAAGTCCATGGTAAGGCAGGTTATTAAGACTTTGAAGATGAAAAAAAGACATTGATAGACTAAAAATGTTAGAATCAGGGATATCCACCTATCATGCTTACCTGGAAGATCATAGAGCTTGAGAATCTGATTGGTCAAAGTGAAAGTCAAATATGGTCTATTCTCAAGCAGGGTTACAAGGAAAATAGTTTCATCACCAGGCAAGCATGGAATCAAGCGAGAAAGATCCGATACCTGAAGACAACGATGTGGAGATTTAGAACCATTATGATTTTATCTTCACATAGATAATCATGATGAATAGAAACTTCAAATCATGAAAGATAGATTTTTTTTTTTTTTTTTTTTATTAGGAGACCTAAGTGTCGATTGAGGAACTTTCCTCTCAACATTATTTTCTTATGAAGGTGTTAAAATAGTATAAATTTCTTCAACGTGAAGCAAATACAATGAAGTTTTTAACTCTATAATTGTTGTGACTCTTTGAGACTTGTTTCCCAATTAATGAAATACTTTGTTCCTACACATATGCATTGGCAATTTAACTTGTTGGTTTGAGTTTTCACACATTGTGCTCACCAAGAAGGCCCCTTGATGAGCAATGAGATAGTATAGTGTTGTTTTATTTTGTTTCTTAGAAGTTTTTTCAATTTGATCTTTATTAATTAAATGTGGAATACTTTACATTTCATATTGACACTTTGTTTCTCTTACATTTGTTAATGTTATTTGCAATAGGTTGAGTGCTCAAAATTAAGAAAATAATACCAAAAACATTTTCTTATATTAGCTTGCACACTTGAAATTGTTGCTTAGTCTCGGATTTATTGTTTATTTCTGGATTGACTCTCATTAAGGCTACACACATTAGGAATTTTTCAAGATTTTCCATTACTTCTTCCCAATCAATCTCATTCTTGCTTTAATAATTTATTTTCTTATGCACTTATAACATAGTAGTTATTTCAATTTGATTAGAACAAAGGTATATTAGATCTATTTCATTTCAATTTTATTATAATATAGTCCATTTAATGGTTTGATAATATAGACTTTCAATTCTGCAAAATAACATAGACTTCATTTTTTTCATTAGTATAATCTTTCAATTATGCTCAATTAGAATATACTTTTAAATTTAGTTTGATAGAATAGACACTTCAATTCCTAGTTTAATATTCTTTGATTTCTTGAATCCTAGTTTAAGTCAATTTTGAAATTGATCTTACAAAGAAAACATGTGAGTAACTTGATAAGAGTTAGTATTGAACTTTGCACTTTTCTCTTAGATTTAAATCCTTAATCAAAAGTAAATCTCCTAACATATATAGTGCACATACAATTCACAAGGATACAAACCCTAGGTTTGATAGTCTAATGATATAATCTAACCAAAAATTAAATTACCCAACATTTTTGGCATTTGTTGTTGTGGAAGTGTATATATGACTTTAATTATGGTTTAGACTTTCATATCATACTAGATGCATTCATTTTCGATGTGCATAGTTAAAATCATATTAAAATCATTTAGGCATCATGTATAGAGAACACAATTCTAGGGGTATATTTGTAAGTAGAGGTAGAGGACATAGTTCAATACCAACATCCCCAACCATCATCTCTAGACCACATAGTACCACACCATCTATCGACACTCACATTCCATACATCGTAGGTGGACATAGGATCCCTAAATTGCATACATCTTAAATTCATCCTAGGGGCACCAACCTCATCCATAGAAGTTGTAGTTGAAAAACCTACATCGCCTACTTAAGCAGTCATATTTATTTCTTCCACAGATGAACAACCCTTGGGATAAGAGATATAAGTACCTAGTGAAGAGGAAGAAGTGGAAGACAACCCTAATGTTGAACTTTATATTAGCTATGAGGAGTCTAAAACAGAATGAGAGGGAGAAGGAGAACTACACAATGGAGAGGAAAGACCAAGGATTGGTAGAGGAAGAGGTAGAGGAGGTTGAGGTGGAAGAGGATATGATAGAGATTTTCATGAAAAGGACCCTTTTGGATTCCCCATCTTAAATACAGGCACCACTACTACAATGAAAAATATCTCACCATCTGTCCTTCCTAATTTCCATGGGTTAATAATTGAGGATCCAAAAACCGTTGTTTCTGACTTTGAGGTATTGTGTATAACATATGAGTATCCACTCGATACTTAAAAATTGAAATTATTCCCTGCTACTATAAAAGATGGGCCCTTCTAGGAAAACATTATATTAGAACATGGGATTATTTGAAAAGAATATCTATAGAAAAATATAAATATTATTGCATACACCATGACCTAAAGGATAAAGTCTTTAATATGATTCAATAAGAGGATGAAAACTTTGAATATTTACTGGAAATATTTACCATCAATATGAAAAGGGATAAATTGTATAATTCAGATGAGGACACATTAAAGACTCTCTTGCTAAAAACCATAAGGGATGAATGGATTGATCTTCTCAATTTAATGGGCAAGGGGGATGTCTCTCAATTGTCATTTGAAGAAATTTGTGAATTGTGCAAACGCATTGCAAGAGGAAAGGAAAAATATGGTAAGAACCCAAGAGATCTAGTCATGTGAAGGGTAAGTAAGTTTGCATCTAGAACAATGAGTAGAATTAGGAAATTTTCTTGAAAAATTGAAAAATGATATCCTTGGAAATATTAGTGAACAACTAGATACTTTAATGATGCAAAACAAGCAAAAAATTGAGAATGTTGCATTATCTATTTTTTTCCTAGATGTAGGAAAAATCATGCTTTATGAGAATGTCCTCACGACAATGTTGAAATATGTGTTATATGTGCAAAAATAATAATACAAATGATTTCCCTTCAATACCGACTTAAGGCTATTTTCCAAGAAGAATCTAGAAAAATTCAAGATGAATCACTTTCCTATGTTTCCTCCAAAATTCTTCTGCAGCCTCAAAAAATAGGTATGGCATGAGACCCCAATGCACAATATCAATCATATGCACAACCAAAAAGAAATTTGAATACACCTATTCCTTGGAAAACTTGGCCACCTAAACCACAAAACCCATCATGGTCACAAGGTTGAAAAAATTCTTATGCTAGGAATCCTCAGTATCCTCAATTTCAACAACCATACCCTCAGTAAAAACCTTATTATTACCCTGCTCAACCTTCACAACCCACTCAACCACAATTCCAACCTCAATTTACTACAAGTCGACAAGTTCCCTTTCCATCCAATCCATTTCCTTAAAATAATAATCAACTACCTTCTCAACCACTCCCAAATCCAAATAATAAAATCCCTCAACAAACCATCTATAATGTTGAGGGTCAAAATTTTCAATCATGTATAGTAACTCCTCTAGTTCTAAATGATGTCCAACTTAGATTTTGAGTCTTGCAAAAGGAATCAACACTATTTGTCATCCAAGAATATAAGGAGGATAAACTTCCTGAAAAGGAGGCATCTCTTGATCAAGAAAAAGATCCTCCAAAGGAAGATGTTCCTACACAATTAGGTGACAACCAAATAAAATTGACTCCTACAATTCCTCTAGTAGAACAACCATATGATTCCTGACAAAGTTTTCCTTTTCCTTGAAAGGCTTCAAATTGATAAGGGAGTAGAAAGGAAAATTATTTTACGTGACTACAATATGTTATATGAATTGAAAAACATTTGTATCAAAATTCATTTACTTCAAGATATAAAGGAAATACCCATATATGCAAAAACAATAAAAGACTTGTGCATTAAAAAACCAGGAAGAAATATAAAAGACATTAAAAAGATTCAATTGGTAAGAAATATTGCATATATTATGATGGGGAAACCAATTGTTCAAAAATATTTAGATCCAAGTAGCCCTATTATAAAAATTTACATCATTGGCATTGAAATTCCAAACACTTTGTTTTATTTAGGAGTAGCCATTAATATCATGAGAAAAAATACCATGGACCAATTGAAGCTCCCTAAACTTTAATATACCCCAACTATATTAAAATTAGCAGATAGATCTGTTATTAAGCTTTACAATATATTAAAAGATGTATCAGTATCTCTAGATTAACAGGAATATCATGTTAAATTTATGATTTTAACTCCCAAGAATAATAGAGGAGGGCATACATTAATGCTTGGTAGACCTTGGATAACTACAACTAATGCATTTATAGGTTATAGATATGGGGATATGTATATTTTTGATGGAAGTTTCACTAAGAAATTCACATTACATCCTCCTGAAAAAACAATAACTAAAATGGAAAGTGACAATGCATTGATGATGATGATAATGAAGACTTTGAGGATATTCAACCTCTATTTTCTCTTTCACAAATTAATGAAGAAGATAAATTGATGAATTTGATGAATAATAATGACTCTTCTTCATATTGTGAACTAGATCAAAGTTTTCAAGACCAATGTAACCTTGAATATTTTTCATCTCGATAATCTAAAGTAGCTCTACATTATGTGGAAAAGTTTGGAAATTCTTTAGTAGATTTTTTTCCAGGAGTTACACATCATTTTGTCACCATGACATTTGAATTCACAGACCTGCATGATTTCTGTTCATCCATGGAGTGCATATATGCACATTTGTTGCCTTAGCAACTAGGCGCATTCGCATGAATTATACTACTCGCCTGCACAATTCCTAGATTTTTTTGAAAAATTAGGTTTTCTCTAAGCTAGAGTCCCAATTTTGGTTTCTGAAAGTGTCATCATATTTGTTTTGACAGTCCAATACCTTTTCTAAACTTGTTTGAGTGATTTGGTGAAGTATTTTTGGGAATCAATCCCTTTTGCAAAATTGATTAGGGTTTTGTCTAACTTATTTTCTGATTGGTCAAAAAGAGATAGGTTGTCTTCAAAATCACTATGGAGTTTACTTATGTTTTTCTCTTGACTCCCTAAAACTGAAAAACACTAAGATTTACTTTTTTTGGGCTCGTTAAAATTTTAATGTAAAAAAAGGTGAATGATTTTTCTTTTTGTGTCTATTTCAAACTCTTTAAACATGAAAATGACATTAAGTTACCCCTTTACTGGACTTGTTAAAGAATTAAATAGTATATGACTCATCAAGAATGATGAGACCGAACCACTCCTTCTTAGGATTCATTAAAAATATTTTGAAGGACTCATCAGAAGGATGAGCTTACAAGAGAAGCATATGTTATGCTAATGGTGGGGGAAATTGGGAAAAGGTATTCATTTTACATTCATTATAATGGAAGTATGTCTCTCTTGAATACGACACTCCCTCACACCTGTGCCTGGGTTGGGAAATCCATTTCTGTTATAGTTAATAGAGTCTTATAGAAAATATTCAAATGATTTTGAGTAATATCATTGAGCCAAATGTTGCCAAGTCAATTATCATGTCGCTATGTGTTCAAGAGAAGTTCAACCTTATTTCATATTCCTTAGGAAATTTTAGCCTTCAGTCGCATCCGCCATCCATGAGTCAGTCCTTGCAAACTCTTCTTCAAAACTTGACATTATGTTTCATGTTGTAGGCTTTCCTGTGACAAGTTGCTTCCTATCAACTTCAAATCATTATCTAGGATGTTGATCTAGAAACCTTCAATACCGTGAATCATGCATGCCTTAATGGAATGATTCTCACTTTCGATGATAATTTCTCATCATTGGCCTTCGATTGGATGATTCTATGAGTGTTCAACTTCATATCATCTTTTCACACTCTATAGATTGTATTGAGAGTACCTTGAGAGTTAGTTTCATTATTGGTGGTTTCTCTTGCACTCGTTAACAGTTCACATCATTGACCGGTAATCAATTGGTTTCTACCATGTTCAAATTTGAGATATTCACTCACATGGTTAGATTCATACTATGGATAGAGAGATGGAGATCAAGAAACTGGATCTAGTTTCATCAATCTAAGTTGCGAGGAGATTCATATTCATGATTATGTAGAGAAATTCATAGCTTATGACTGCACCCATACTGTGTCTACTATGGATATGATTTTTTATTTTTTTCGTACTTGTTCATTGAGTTAGTTGTACTCTGAATATGGGAATGCCTACCTTAGTGATGATTATATATTTCATTGTAATCCTTGAATGTTTCTTGCAGGTTCCTAATCATTGTCTCTGATCCAATATTTGGCATGATAAAGCCCTTCAATCTTTAAAACTTATTTTTTAGACTCCACACTTTAGGGGGCAATTTGTTACACATCATTTTGTCACCATGACACTTGACCGTTAAAATGGATATATCGCCATACATAAACATGTTTCATTACACTCCCTTAGAAGTAAAACAATCAAAACCCCTTGAAGAAGATGGGAATTTTGTGTAAAATGGCTTTATGACTTGTTAAGTATGACTTGCATGATTTTCCTAGTAAGTTTCTGCGTATTTACAGTTTCTATCCTTGAAAAATACGCAGAACTGTGCTTTGTCATTCACTATAAATCGCACAGATAAATAAAAGAAAAGTAAAATTAAAAATTGAATTCCAGAAGAATTGTTGGTCAAAAATATCCCAACTAAAAGCTTCTAGGTCATATCTATTCAAGCCAGATCCCTCAAATCATGGAGCTAATTCCCTTTCATTAAGGAACCCTAATCCCCAAATTAGAGGATCTTATCCTTCTCTTTTGGATCTGTGATTTCTTCCTCTTGGACTATAAATTGAGTAGAGGATGGAAGGTTTAGGGGGTTCACACTTATGTTCTTGGATTTAGATTGGAAGGCTTATCAGCTAAGGAGAGGTTTAGAGGAATTTTGGAGGAACCTCATGACATCAAGGCAAAGGTTGTAAGACTCTTCTTTGTCCTTGAATTAATATAGATGAATCCTTTTTCCCATTGTCTTATCTTATTGAAATGATGAATGGTTTATGATTCTTTTGATATTTAGTAAGATAATCTCACTTCCTAATATCCTTAATCATTATATTAAGCTTGTTTGAATTGTTATGATTGCATATGCCTTTGATCTCTTTTATGTGTATGATTGTAGGTCATTTTGAGCATTGGGAAGGTTCATCAAGACAGAGAAAGGATCTTCATCAAGAATTTCACAAATAGGTAAGAGGCTTATTATCCTCTCTTGTATTTACAATTTGAATAGAATAATCTTAGGGAAATTGTTATTCAATTGACTGTTTGTTTCTAGTTTCCTTTACAATCTAGGGAGATTAGTCTTGTTAGAAAAAGGGATTTGTCTACCATAACACCAGGCAAAACATTAAACATTAATAATATCTTGAAATAATTTCAAAAGAAACAATTGGTAAAGATGCTACAAAAACACTCTTCAACGTATGCATGGGAATATACTGATATGGAGGGGATTGATCCAAATACGTGTATCCATCATATTTACATTCAAGAAAAGTCCAAACCAGTGAGACAACCTCAAATAAGAATGAATCCAAATATGAGGGAAATTGTTAAGGAGAAATTACAGAAGTTACCTAATGTGAATTTCATTTACCCAATATCAAATAGTCAATGGGTTTCACCTTTATTGATTGTTCCTAAGAATAATGGAAAGTGGAGAGTGTATTGTAACCACTCCTCCCACATTTACCCAATTTCACTAGACTACCAAGGAAAACATGATATGAAGAGTTAGTATGACATGACTTGACTTCCAAGCTCGAGTTAAGGAAGTGGGGCCTATAAACTAACCACCAACTGAAAACTCACATCATCCCTTGGAGCTACAAGTCACTCAGAGGCCAAAGGACCACCCCAGGTGACCAAGCTCTGATCTGGGGCTCCTTTTCACATAATTTAACCCTAAGTTACGTCCATGGCAAGGCCTGAGTGCGGTCGAAGGCATCTAACCGCACTCATAAGCTTTCTTGAGTGTGGTTGTGACCCAAATTTCCTAGTTCAAAGGGTGTGGTCCTGAGATCTGAGCAACAATTCCAAGTCAGCCTCTAGACCACTATCTAGAACTTCCAGAAAGTTCTTAGAATTATAAATGACATGACAAAAAGGATAAAAATACAAACTTGAGTCATAAACTTGACCTAGTATGACCAGATTAAACAAGGCATTTTGTCAAACACATGCTAAACATGTAAGCTACAGGTCATGAATACATATATGATCATAAAAATATGAGATTCGTTGGAGAATCATTGAGAAGGCTCTATGTCATCTCCACCTAGCTGCAACAACACTTATTAGTCCATACATTCATCAATCAATCAATAGCTAAATAATTTATGACAAGACCTATAAAAGATACACATCATGTAAACAATATATAACCATAAAATAAACAACATATAAACTATTGAAACCCAACCATAATATCACCAAAATAATTGCTATGAATAGACATGAATCACAATACAAGAATAACTCTTATTAACATACGAAAATACCAACCAAGTCAGGGACTTCCATGTACTTACCATATATATGGCTGAACCAAATCTCTCTTTCATCCAATCACCCCCACACCATATTCCAAGCATGAATGTGGGATCTCATGGAATAAACCAAGAAAAAACTAACTAGGGCTTCTAGAGGCCAAACCACCTTAACCCACAACTAGTGATTCCACCTCATGGTTAGACATCACTAACACCAACCATATTAGTCTCTATCCAAGTTGTCCAAGGCTTTAGGAACTAGTAACTAAATCCAAAACCTTCTGAGGATCTAGAGAATTTGTCCAACTCAGCTCTATGGACTAGTAGCTCAACTCACTAAGGGCTCTGGAGCGTTTTTCCCAACCTAGGTTCCAAGACTAGTAACTCAAGCCAAGTTGTTCCAAGGCTTCCAGAGCGTTTTTTCTGACCCACAACCATAAGAAATTATGAGCACCAACCAAAAACCAATCAAGTGGAAAAACCCACAACACATTGGCTATCTAGGAAATGGCGAGGCAAGGCTAAAACCACTATCAATCCAGATAATCCTCAATGTCAATGAAAATACATAACCAAAGAATCACATGCATATACCATGCATCCATAAATCAACAAGGAAATCATACATGCGACTTGTTACCTACAAAGCAATCCAGCTATAACCATTGACCCACATGTTCCCTTACACTTTCTTTCTTTGCTTTTCCTTCTTTCTCCAAATAAAATGTATTCCAAAGTGCTCCAAGCCTACTCCAATATTTCTCTAAGTGCGCAAGAGTATGAGAGAATGAGAGAATAGAAGAGAGCTCAACCCAAAAATGTCAAAAGGCTAGCAAATGATCCTCGTAAGCCTTTTTAACATTTAGGCCTCTATTTTCTTCATTTTCCTTCATTTTTCCTTCAATTTTCCTTGCAATCAAATATGTGACCTTTAATCTCCCTTTTCTCCTATTTTATTTTATTTTATAGATAAAATTTCAATTAATTCCTCTTTTCCTTTGCCAATTTCCATAGCCGTAAATTAATCACCAGTGATACCCATCACTATATTTTTCCCAACATTCAACTTGGAATACATGTCCCATGACTTGGTCTTATTTTTATTTACACAGAAAATCAACAAGGGGCTCTTACAAACCCTTGCCCCTTGGGGGAACACCATCCTCGGTGTTCAATAGCACTTATAAACAAACAAAACACATTCTTCCCATGGATCTTTATACACAACTCGAGGCAGCATTTACATCATATCATAATGCTAATACCATGACCATCATAACATGAACACCATATCACTTATTAGAGATTTATAACATAGCTCAATCTGGTATTTACATACATATGCATATATATACATAACCGAAACAAAACATCAAAAACATATACCAAAATTGTAACACCCCCTCCTAGGTCTACCCAAAGTAACCATGCCAACTAGGGTAAACATGAGGAGAGATGCTACTACAATCAAATTCAACCTCCCATGTCACCTTAAGTAAGTGGAATCGACAGAAAATCACATACAATCATCCAACATCATCAAAAAAACCCTCAAGAGATAAGTCAGACACTTAGACAGCTTGTCCTTGGGTCCCATTACTATTATGCAGCTCTTAGGCCATAGTCGCTCTCATGCTATGGGCAAGGGAGTATCCAAAAACCCAAAGTAGCTCACACAAGCTTGACTGTCAGTGACTTTGGACCATAAGTGCTAGTTCCGTGCCAATGACCCCAAGATTTAAGCCACTTTTCTAGCCCAGAATCCTAGCCTTTGCCCAAAACTTGTTGTAACTTCCATAATTCATTAAAAACATAATAAAAATGACGATAAAACAAAATCACCCTCAAGAATAGGCTTGAGCATCCCCAACTAGGATTGACATTCTGTCAAACACTTGGCATCAATGCAACCTATAGGTCTAGGATACAATAGAGAGCATAAATGATTGAAACAACTTATGAAACATAACCAGAAGGATCACCTCATTCTCCATTGAACTACTACATAATCAATTAGGTCTTACATCCATCCATTTAAAAGTTCCAAGTAAATATATGAAATAACCATGACATGAACCAGTCATTCAACCATGCTTATAACCAACATAAAACCATATAAATATGAGAGATATGACAGCGATTAAATCCACATATAAATTAGTGCAAAAGTAAGAGAACTTATCTTTCATTAATCATAGGAAAATTTGACCAGGTTTGGGACTTCCATGTACCACCTGACCATAGACATGGTTGAACCAAATCTTTCTTTCAGCTAGTCACCCTTGTGCCATATTCCAAGCATGAATGTGGGATCTCATAGAACAAACAATCCAACAACAACCGAGGGAATCTAGAGGTTAAACTACCTCCACCCTCACCATTACAACAAAACCGATTCTCTGATCATAATTGAACATATCCTTGAGGAATCCATCACTATCCTTGAGGAATTTTATGTCTCCTTGTCTCTCAGGCTTTACCACAATTCAAACCTAGATTACTAGGCCCTAAATTGAGATTTCTCCCTCAGGCTTTACCGTGTATCCCGAAAAAATCGATCAAGGGATTCCTAGGGCTTTGGGAATCAACCTTGAGACCACCTCTGCCCCAAATTATGAAATCCATCTAGCAATTCCAAAGCTCAAAACTGAGATCAACATCCCAATGCACCATGCCATCTGGAAAAAGGCAAGGCTAGGCTGAAAACCACTGTCATAACTCAGCAAAACCATGCCACTGATAGTAAGAGAAGCATATACCAACATGCAAAGCCATGAATGTCCAAACCAACTAGGACATCACACATGAAAAATGTTTTTAGCAAGTATTCCTATTGAAGTTTCTTGGTCCTGCTTTCATTTCCTTTCCCTTTTCTTGCTTTCCCTTCCTTGATCCAAAGCTAGAGTGCTCAAAGAAAACTTTAAGTGACCAAGAGTGTGAGAGAAAGAGAGAGAGAGCTCCAAACATGAACTGACAAAAGGTTACACTGAATGAGCTTGAGCCAAGAGCTCGCCAACTGATCCTCATAAGCCTTTTTATTAATGAGGCATCTAATTTCTTCATTTTCCTTATTTTCCTTCAATTTCTTCCTCACATGTAAGCTGTGACCTTTTACCATCCTTTTCTCCTATGTTCCTTTATTTTCATAAATAAATGTGCTAAAAATTCCTTTTTGACTTAGTCTTTGCCAATTTTCCTTAGCCAAAAAACACATCCAGTGATGCCCACTAGGATATCTTTGCCCGATCATTCAACTTGGAATATGTGTCCCTTACTTGTGTCTTATTTTTCCTTTATTTACTTTATTACATGGAATTTTCACCAAGGCTATTATAGAACCCTCCCCTTTAGGGAACACCGTCCTCGGTGTTAAACCATACCACAACCTCAGCAAAACCGCTAAAAAGAAAACATACTGCCTATGGAGATTTATAACTTAGCTCGTTGCAATATTTACATTGAAAGACTTGCTCAAAATAAAAACATCATGACAACATGACCAGATAACAATCATACCACATATTAGAGCTTTATAACACAACTCATTATAGTATTTACAATAACCATATATACACATACGCACATTTGCTTAACCAGCAAATAAAAGGATACGATGCCTATATCAATCAACAAGGGAGTCCAGAGGCTCATGCCTCCACCCTCAAAGTAATACCAAGATTCACCTCATTCGTAGAAAGTCTAGAATCCACTACCACATTCAAAGCTGCATCCAATGTCCAATGCTACAATCTTGCGCCACTTATCCTCTCAGTGAACAATTACTATCTCATTGTTCCAGGGCGCACTCATAATGTGCATATGATTCCATATGGAAATTCTAATAACCAAAACTAATATATACACGACCTTCCCTTCTCTGCTACATAGTCCCTCAAGAAATACGGTCACCCCCTTTCGTGCAATCACTCACCTTCCAAGTTCTACGAAATCCCCTAACCCAGGTGATCCATCTCTTGCCAAGGATTCATCGCATCAAAAGATACAAAACCAAGGCATATAACTACCTCAAAACCATCATACTAGTCATAGCATGCTCATGGTAATCAATGGACACTATTGGGTACCAATGTCCCACAGTGGCCCTACTCCTGAAGTGTTTTATTAACATACTGCTACATGTTCCAATTTCTTTTGTTGCTGATGCTAATTCTTGTAGTCGATTCCAACCACCCAACCAGTCATGTTCATGCATTCCTATTCCAAGCACATAATTTCCATTAGATTCAAATAAATTGAAATAACCTCAATCCATACCTCATTGGTATCTCGTCAATAAGGTACACTTGCAATTATGTTCGCTTCCTGTCACAACAAGTCAAACTAATTTTTTGATCAAAACATCATGTATAAACATATCACATATGGTTAGCTCAAAACACATCATAAATCACATGTAACCATCATAAAACATAATCATATATCACATATAATCATCATATACCATAGTCATAAGTCACAATCATAATAAAAATGAAATAAAGTGTTGATACTTATCCTTTCATAAATCCTTAGCTTCTACCTTTACCTTTATTCTGTACGCACTCTAGATCGATTGCCACACCAGTCAAACACCCAGTGCCTTCTTCTCAATCATGTGCACATACACATAATTTCCATCACACACATACAACTACACATATCATACAACACCATGCAATACATGCATCTACACCATTACCATATGTACCACATGTACACAGTACCACCTGTACACTGCAACCACTTGCACATGTGCATAACATCACATGTACATGACACCACCTGCACAATGTGTACACAATGCAACATTTACACTACACCATTGTACAACATATACACAATACCAAATGTACGCAATATCACATGCACGACACCACATGTACATAGCATCACATGCATGACATGTACGCAACACCACATGCACACAACACCACATGTACAACATGTACATGACACCACATGCTCACAATGCCACTTGTACAATCATGCACACAATGCCATATGTACTACATGCATAGATCACCATATGTTCATATCATTGCATATACAACATGTACATAGCATCATCTACACATAGAACTACATATCCAACATGTGCACAACACCATATGCACACAACACTGCATATCCATCATGTACATAAGATCATCTATACCCAACACTACATTACCAATATTCACACAACACTATATGTACCATCCTATACATAACATTTCATAAACAACATGTACACACACTATGTATACACAACACTACATGCGCACAACATCATAGATGCAACATGTACAACATATACAACATAGGCACAACAATAGTACCTCACATCCAAAAGCACAATGTCTCTACCAAGAAAACTTGCTCCCAGTGTCTTATCTATGCTTGTTTCATAATGTCGCAGACCACACTGCTTTTGTTTCACTAATATATCCTTCCACATTTCCTTCCATAAATATATACATAATACGAATATGCAATATCAATTCATATCCACATGATATTGACCTCATATATTTGTCGTGGTTGCTCTTCCCACTTGATTCCTCATGAACCAGGAATCTCTTCATGCCATTCACCTACATAAGAAATAATTCCTCCACAAGAACGATCCCTGACAACCCTGTCAGATAGTGGCAACATACATAGATACATATATAATCATTAGCATAAAGAAATCATCATCCTGTCAGACAACGACATACATAAATACATGCATACATATATAAACATCAAAACAATCATGATCATGACATAATTACTAGATAACATAAGCTCTAGGTTAAGAGAACTTATGTTATCCATGTACAACATGTATAACATTAAGAATAATCGTTCACAACATAGCCAAGGCACCCAACACCTCAAATCCATTTAATTTACATTTTATAGTTACCTTTCACATGTTTGCACTGCCACCATCCATTTACCACTATGAACCAACCAGTCTAACCAACTGTCATAGTCTTACCTTCCATTGTGCTTACTCATGAACAAAGCTTCATCTGAGTCTTATCTTACCTATTGGGTAGCATACAACTCTCCTCGAGATCCACTAAATTTCCTCTTTCCCAACCAATTCCCAAGACTCAAAACATAAAAGGAAACCTAAGAAACAAACAAGAAGAAGATCATGAAAACCCATAATAACAATACAACACAACGACAAAGTGGCATAACTATGCACCAGACACATGCAAAATTGGAAATCAAGCGCAACAATCGAAAAAGACCAAAAGCATAAGACTAACAACAGACACCATCAATCAATCCCCATGGTTCCCAGTGCTTCCAAAGGAAAGCTCAACCTGAGCCTTCTTCAAGATTCATGGCAATCTCTCTTGCCATGCAACTCCATGCATTTTACTACCATAAACACATTAATGTTAGTGCATAAATAAACATAACAATATACCAGTCACCTTATCTTGTCGTGCCAAGCTTGCGGCCTTGCAACTGAACACATCCACGCTATCTCTCAAAGGACTCCAATTATCTTGACAGATCCACCTATAACTAGAGACTAGCTAATATACCTGTCAAGTACATGTTCATGAATCTAAGACATATCCACATAATTTCAACAAAATCAAGGTCAAGAAGACTCCATGTATGCAAAGCACTCATTCATTTGGAATTAGGTTTTCCAAACATAGCCAAAATAATTCTTGTCTAATTCCTTCCTTTTACCTTTTTGCCTTGTTGCAATCAAGGCCTACTATGTACTGTCACATCACCCAACTACTAGTTATATAAACACATCAAGTGTTACCTTGTCACGCTAATACCTAGCATGTTACCTGCACCTTCTCATGCATGTCAACCACATGTTCCACATATCAATACAATCATATCTATTAATTCAAAATAAACCTTTACTAGGACTAACAATCATGTCATAACTCATAGTCAACTCATAGTCATCAGTCATAATACATAATGCTACAACTATCACCTATCGTACTCAAGTACACGTCAGCTATCTCAAGTCATATGTATTAGTATAATAATCTTAAAACAATATCATTTGAACACATACTCATATTATGAAATTCATCAAACATTCAACCAACTTGCAACATACCATGTTAAATAAATCAACTAGACGACATAATCAAATAGTCAAACACTAAATATACAACATAAGAAAACTTGTACCTTATTGTGTCTCAGGGGAGGCTATCTTGTTTGCACAATAAATCTAGTTGGCATGATATAACTTCATAACATATCAAATCAAACATAAATAAGATCATGATATCTAGAATAGTCACTAGATAACATGTTTACATCATAACTCATACATAATTATCATTCACACGTATGCAAAGTCAATCTAGATTAGTACAACACACTATCACAAATATGTCAGATCATATATATGAATATCGTAACCATAACCATCTACATAGGCCAATCCAATTTAGCATTATACATATAACATCAAGGTATAAATGCTATAACCCTAATCATCACGCTAACTATCATTCTCATCGACAACATAGAACCTAATAATCAAGCTAATTGTCATATAACAACAACAAGTTAACCTATAACATACCCATCAACAACATATAACATAATAATATGGTTATCTAATATAAATCAACAATAGCAATGAATACAACTATAGGTTACTATCATTCTTGACTATTTGACACATGTGCATATAACTACACTAATCAACTAACATATATCATGAATGTAACCATAACATCAAAAGACATGTACATAACCCTAATGCATATAACAATCATTGACTTACATACCTGCATGCTAGACATACAATACTTGTATGACGATCTTCTCTTACCCGAAAGTCTAATGCTGCAACCTCATTATGATGCTCTGCATCTCCTGCTCTATCTCAGCCAACACATTAGCATAATAACATACCAATATCACCCTGATGACCTAAATTGCATACCATGACTTCACAAGGCATGTTTGACCTACTATTCATGCATAACTATAACCAAGACCATACATGCATGACCACAACCATTACTCCATTGTACAGATTGCCTCATGCAACTATCAACTTGCATAAGTAATGTTTACTCAACTAAACATATGCATAACCACATGTAGTCAAGCATAAGCAAACAATTCTTGTAATTAAACTATAATACTAATGCATGTAATCAAGTAACCAAGAATGCAACCCAACATACAAGGATGTAATCAAGCTGCATATACTCATGTAACTAGTGATATACTCTTGATGATGCATTCCATAAAATCAACATCAAGTTCCTCATGATAACCTTACTACCACCATGATCAATCATTATGCAATGCAACAAACACACAGAATGCAAGTGTAAGAGACACACATGTAACTGACATGCATGCGTGACCAACACATCCACCCAAGGAGAGCACAACCATGCTTTGATACCAATTTGTAACACCCCCTCCCAGTTCTACCCAAAGTAACCATGCCAACCAGGGTAAACATGAGGAGAGATGCTACTACAATAAAATTCGACCTCCTATGTCACCTTAAGGAAGTGGAATCGATAGAACATCACATACATTCATCCAACATCATCAACATAACCCTCAGAAGACAAGTTATCCACTCAGATAGCTTGCCCCTAGGTCCCACTGATATTTTGCAGCTCTTAGGCCATAGTCGCTCTCATACTATGGGCAAGGGAGAGACCAGAAACCCAAATTTTCTCTCATAGGCTTGCTTGCCAGTGAATGTGGACCAGAAGTGCTAGTTTTGTGCTAGTGCCCCTGGGATTTAAGTCACTTTTCTAGCCCAGAATCTCAGCCTCTTCCCAAAACCTGTTGTAACTTCCAGAATTCATTAAAAACATAATACCAGTGTTGATCAAACAAAATCACCCTTAGGACTAGGCCTCAGCATCCCCAAATAGGACAGACATTTTGTTAAACACTTTGCATCAATGCAACCTATAGGTCTAAGATACAAGACATAGCATAGATGACTGAAGCAACTTATGAAACATACCAGAAGGATCACCTCCTTCTCCATTGAACTACTACATCATTAATTGGGTCTTGCATCTATCCATTTAACAGTTACAAGTAAATATATGAAATAACCATGATATGAACCAGTCATTCAACCATGATTATAACCAACATAAAACCATATAAATATAAGAGATATGACAACCATTAAATCCACATATAAATAGAAAAAAATTAAGATAAATTAGCTTTTAATAATCATAGGCAAATCTGACCAGGTTTGGAACTTCCACGTACCACCTAACCATAAACATGGCTAAACAAAATATTTCTTTCAACCAGTCACCCCCGTGCCATATTCCAAGCATGAATATGGGATCTCATAGAACAACCAATCCAAGAACAACCAAGGGAATCTAGAGGTTAAACCACCTCCACCCTCATCAAACTGTGATCATAACAAAACCGGTGCTCTAATAACAACCGAATAGAACAGGGAATGCTATCCAAAATCCATCATTGTCCTTGAGGAATTATTCATCTGCTTGTCTCTTAGGGTTTACTGTAATCCAAACCTGGATCACTAGGCCCTAAACCAAGACTTCTCCCTCAGGCTTTACCATGTATCCCACCAAAACCAGGCAAAGGATTCTTGGGCCTTTGGGAATGAACCTTGAGACCACTTCCACCCTAGATTTCAAAATCCATTCGGAAATTCCAAAGATGAAAACTAAGATCAACATCCCAACACACCATGATATTTGGAAAAAGGAAAGGCTAGGTTGAAAACCATTGTCATAACTCGAAAAAGCCATGCCACCAACAACAAGAGAACCATACACCAACATGCAAAGCCATGCATGTCCAAACCATCTAGGAAATCAAACACGTAAAAGGTTACCTGCAAGTATTCCTGCTGAAGCTGCTTGATCCTTCTTTCCTTTCCTTTCCCTTTTCTCTCTTTTCCTTCCTTGACCCAAAGCTAGAGTGCTCCAAGAAAACTCTAACTGAACAAGAGTGAGAGAGAGAGAGAGAGAGAATAATGAGAGAGCTCCAAACTTGCACTGAAAAAAGGTTACACTGACTAAGCTTGAGCCAAGAGTTTTCCAACTGATCCTCAGAAGCCTTTTTATTAATGAAGCCTCTAATTTCTTAATTTTCCATTATTTTCCTTCAATTTCCTCCTCACATGCAACCTGTGACCTTTTACCTTCCTTTTCTTCTATTTTCCTTTATTTCCATAAATAAATGTTCCAAAAATGCCTTTGCCTTAGCCTTTGACAATTTTCCTTCACCAAAACACACATCTAGTGATGCCCACTAGGATATCTTTGCCGAATCATTTAGCTTGGAATACGTGTCCCTTGCCTGTGGTCTTATTTTTCCTTTATTACATGGAATTTTCACCAGGGTTGTTACAAGAATACATCCTCTCAACAGTGAATAAAGAAGGATACATAGGCTGCACTTGATCATCCATGTCCCATGTAGCTTCATCAGGCCCAAAGTGCTTCCATTGCACTTTAACTTGCTCGATTGCTCGATTTCAGAGCATGAAAATCTTTCGCTACAAAATTCACTAAGGTTCCAATTGGAATTATCCTTCTGGTTCCACCTACAATATAGACTAGTCAATTACATGATGAGCATCTTTCACATACTTCTTAAGCAATGACACATGGAAAAAATCATGGAATTTCACTATCAGAGGTAGTGCAAGTTGGTAGGCCACTAGTCCAATCCTCCCAAGGATCTGAAAAGGCACGCGATACTGAGGTGCCAACTTGGCACATGATTTAATCCTCAAGGAGATCTTCTTGGCCTGGATGCACAAGTACACATGTTCCCCAACCTGAAACTCCTTAAATACCCTGTGCCAATCTACAAACTCTTCTTCCTATCTTTTGCTACCTTTATATTCTTCTTAATAAGCTTCATTTCCTATTCCATCTCTTCTAACATGTATGGTCCAATCAATACCTTGTTCATTGGATCACTCCAGCTGATGGGATTATTACACTCTGCACATAAAGTGCCTCAAATAGACTCATCTTCAAATATTCTTGATACCCATTGTTATAAGCAAACTAAACCAGTGGAAGATACTCTTCCCGATTTCTCTACTGATGCATGACATACAATCTCAACATGTCCTCAAGAATATTTTTAACCCTTTCTGTCTGTCCATCTGTCTATAGATGATAATTTATACTAAAGGCCAAATCTGTCCCCAAACCTGCAGACAACTCTTTCCAAAACCTTGAAGTGAACTTGGCATCTCTGTCAGAAACAATATTCTTAGGAATACCATGCAACCTCACTATCTCCTTGATAAAGACCTAAGCTACCTCACTAGCTGAATTAGTAGACTTCATTAGAATGAAGTGAACTAGCTTTGTTAACCTGTCAACCATAACCATGATGAAATTGTGTTTTATACATGACCTTGGTAAACTTGTAATGAAATCCATGGAAACGACCTCCCATTTCCACTATGGAATCATAATCAGCTATAATAATCCACATAGATGCCTACACTCTGCCTTTACCTACCTAAAATCCCAAAATCTAACCACAAACTCCACCACCTCTTTCGTTAGGTTCGACCAATAGTAAAAATTCTTCACAACTGTCAATCTCTTTTGATATATCGGGTGAAATAAATATAACTTAACATGAATTTCCCTCAAGATAAGCTTCTTGAGTTCATTGTTGTCTGACACATATATCATGCCACTAAATCTTGCTAAGCCATCTGGCATGAGAAGATAATCCACATCTTGATCAACTATACTTTACTCTTATAACATGTGCTTAAGCTACTAGTACCTTTCATCATGATGTCCTACCTGCAAGATACACTCCTGCAAATCTGTCCCATATGAACTCATAGCCACAATGTGATTTACTTGCACTCTTCTGCTAAGAGAAACTACAACCTTGTTCTCTTTACCTTTGATGTACTTGATCTCGATGTAAAACTCACTGAGCATAGCCATCCACCTAGATTTCTTGGCATTTAGATTAGGTTGGTCAAATAAAAACCTCAACCCCCTGTGATCACTCATCAAAATGAACCTCCTTCCAAGAAGATAGTGTCTCCACATATTCAATGAATGGATGATTGCTACCAACTTAAGATCATGAGTAACATAGTTTTTCTCGTGTTCATTCAATTTTCTTGACTCATAACATACTACCTATCCTTCCTACATCATGACTCTAGCAAGTCCTCCCTTGCAAGAATATGTACATACCACAAACTATTTGTCTAGATATGAAATCTTCAAGACTAGAGCTGTTACATAGTAATTTGTCACCATTTGTCACCATCCCTGTTACCCCTCTCCTGCATCTTGGAGGACTCATTCCGGGACTTGTGAGAAGTGACAAGACTTGAAACCACTTGCATCATTCACCTCTGAACATGAGCTTCATATGCCCTGAAGACATCTCCTGCTCTTTGCCCTCAAAAACAGCCCCTTTTACATTAGCGCTGGTCCACTGTGTTATGCCCGCGCCAATGGGGAAAATCTGATTGAAAGGGCGCGCCATTAGCACTCTGTCCCAGAGTTGCAATCGCGCCAACCTTTTTGGGCAAAGTTTTTAACAAATCAACCTCCAAAAGTTCTATCCAACTCATTCACCAACTGAATCCAAGTTAAGTGAGGATGGTTTGGCTTCAAATCTCCTTGAATGGGAAGTAGTTTGCCACCATTCCATAGAAGTTTCCAAGTGATGAAGCCAAATCCATTATTGTTGTGATTGATCTTATCCCTTCCTTTTCATCTATAAAAGCTTGTCTCCATGACTTGGGCAAGCTAGTTCTAGTTCTAGTTCTGATTCTAGTGGAAATACTTGTGCTGAAAGGAAGATATCAAGAGATTGGAGTTGCAAGAGCCTTCTTTGTATCCATAAGGCTTTACCTAAGTAAGGAGAACTTGTTACCAAAGAGAGAGAGAGCTTGTCCCTCATCCCTTCGAGCTTTGCAAGACTTGTGTAGCTGAGCACCCAACCAAAGGAGGACTTGACATCAGGACACTGGTTGTATTCTCCTTTGTTGATTATTAATAATAGATGACTATCATTATGGTTCCATTCTCGTTGTACTTGTAATGGTTGATGTTGAATTATATCCTTCCTGACTGATGTATAATTTCATATATTAGATTTCACGCTTGTGTTTGTGTTGTTCTCTTTGTGTGTGCAGGTGTCCATTCACGTGGATAGTGGAGGATTGTGACCGGACAAGGCAAAGGAACATGGGCGACATCTCTTCTACAAACGGAAGTGTTGGATCTCAAGTAGGTCTTCATCACCTACCTTTTATTTGCAATTAGGAACTTGCGTGATAGCATTGTTTGATTGTTGCTAGACCCATTCTGGGCTAGTAGGGATTGCCTCTATCCGTAGAGGGGATTTACCTCTCCAACAATTTGGCGACTCCGCTGGGGAGTTTAGCTTGTTGTTTAATTTCTAAACTTAGACGGAGTTTGAAGCATGGCCAGATAGCCTTCGAAACACTATTTATTTGCATTAGTGAAGTAGATCAAAGCCGCTTCAGTCGATCTCCGGTTTAGTTTACTGACTGAACAATTTGGAGTTTGTCTTGCCTCTTTGGTTTTCTCTTCTTTGCTTGCTTGGATAAGCTTTTGGAATTGAATTTCTTGCTGCCCCTTGCTTCCTAGCTTGCCTAGATACTGTGACCCAAGCCCTGGACTGAGTATTTTTCTTTTGAAATTGGCAAACTTTGTTAGCGCGGTTTTTCCTTTCACAATCGCGCTAGTGGCCCTTGTTGCTAACTAACAACCCACGCCAATCCCTGTTTAGCGCGAGTTGTAGCTTGACAGTCACACCAGGCCTCTTAGCTTTTTAATCCACTCGTTTGCCTGTTTTCTGAGCTTGGATTTGCATTTTTCCACGTCTTTTTCAACTACTTGAGTGTGGTGGAGTCTTGTTTGACTGGTTTTGAGTCTCTCTTTTGAGAAATTCTTAATTTGATTTCCTTTGCTCATTACTTGAAGGTTTATCTCAGTCTACTCACAGTTTTGCATCTTTTTGCTTTTGTTTTTGCAAAAAAAAAAATTCCCCTCATTCGCCGGGGGGTGGGGGCTAAATTTTGGATGAGTGTTAATCACCTTTAAGTGTTTTTATTTTTTGGATTTTGGAAATCTCACCCAATTTTCTTGATTTTCCCTTGACTGGTTCTTAGATTACATTAGAATCATCTTGTCTTTGAGAATTCTCTTGCATAGATCACACGTGCATAATTAGAATTCTCATTTGTGCATAGATTACATTTGCATACTTTTCAATTGAATTGTGTATAGATTACAATTGCATATATTACCTTTACCCTTTTGGTGTTTGCCATTTTCTATCGATTTCACATTTCTAGCCCTGGGACATCTAGTGGCTTTGTGTGTCAAGCCTTCCTTAGGAGTTTTGGTCTTCTATTGGTCCAGTCAACTTTCTGATTGCTCCCTTGCACTCGTTTAGTGGTTGCTTATCTTTTTATTGCGTTATTTGGGTGACTTGCTTTGTCTTCACTTGAAATCCGCTTTGTCTCACTTTGAGCCTAGATTACACGGCTCATTGGTGTTTTTGGGACTTTTCTCGTTTTTGAGGAATTGCTTTGTGATTTTAGGGAACTGAATGTGCTTGTATTGAGTAGGATTTGTTTGTATTATTTCTCAAAAGTTCTTTAGTGAATTTTTCCATTATTGAAAATAAAATCTCTTTTTCTTTGAAACAGTTAATGAATTAGGAACTTTTCATTTTGATTAGTGATTAGTGATCTTAAAGAAAAGTTTGTTAATTTTCATTAGCTGCATTAGGGAAATTATTTGTTTTTTTGTGATCGTTTCGTTTGTATGAAAGCTCTTGAACTCTCTCGTAACTAGCATTCATCAAATGAAATGACATGTTTTGGCATATAGATTGCATTTAGGGAATTGTAAGAGATTACATATGGTAGAACTTGGAAACCGAAACTTAATTGAAGATCAACCATAAAATGAACTGAATAAACTTAACAACGCATTGGAACTTAATGCTCACATTCTAGAGATCTAGGCTAGAGACATGCTCCAGCGTCGTTAAACCTAGTCACTTTTGTTCTCACATTAAGGTTGGGTGATTCCTCCTTGTGTGATTCAACTGTGGTCTAGTACGGACTTGTGCTCCCACATACCGTCTCGTATATATGGGGAGACTCCGCTAGATTATCATCCTTGATCCATAGGAAGCCGTGTTTGCCGCCTTACAAGCCGTAACGCACCGAACACAACATTCGGGAAGATTGACTGCAGTACGGAAAGTCCTTGGTTTTCATACAATTTCCAAGGTGTATAAGAAGTTTTACAGATTGTCTGGTAAACCCCTTGCCTAGTTTCTCCAGAGCAGTCACTTTTTGATCATTTTCGAACTCTGTAAAAGAAAAGGCTCTATTGAGCATTTGTCACTTCAGGCTCTTTAAACATTCGAAGGCGACTAGAGTCATCTTTTGTCCTTTTCTCGACTCTTAAAACATGAAAAAGCCAAGTTGTGTCCTAATGTCATAAAAATTTATTTGGCCACGATAAAATTCACCTTGGTAGATCTTGTTTGCGTTTAGTTTCGAGTAGGGTCTCTTATCGTTAGTTTGCTTAGGGTCTTTGTTTGATCATCCTGGCGAATCCATCGATCTCGTCTCCTGTCCCAAGTGACCAAGGGTCTCCATCTTCTGTTGCCCCTGAGACACCGGTTTGTGACGCTCTTCCTATTGTTCCGAGTGTCCAACCGTTGAACTCTCGAGCTCGAGAGGACGAGCTTTACGACTTGTTTTGGAACCCTGTTTGGGAAACCTATGAAGAGGATTTTCCCACTACTCTTGTTGGTGTTGCATCTCCGATGGCTTCTTCCGATATGGAGGATACATCTCCTGTGTCGAGTGGGATGCCCGTTATGTCGAGTATTGATACTCCCATTTCGGCTACATCCCCAGTCATCTCTATGCCCTACATTGTTACACCTCTCGGTATCACGGTGCCGGCGTGCTATAGATCTCTGAGGGATGCTATGAACTCTGCGGCTTCCTCTTCTATGTGGGATCAAGACATTGTCCCTACCACAGGACCGTTTGTTTCCCAAGTTCACCATACTATTTTTACAGCAGTCCCAACCAATCCGACCATTTGTGTCGCGTCATCGACTCCAATTGTTAGTGTCATTACAACATCTTCTACTGTCACTTCTGCTGCAGGCCCATCTCGAGGTCCAGTACAAAGTGGTAAATCGACACATACTGCTAGAGTTGTCCATCCCGCAAGTGGTGCCCCTCCTCCTTCTGATGCTATGTTGGCAGAGGAGGCATACTCCCAGTACTTGCACAATGTCCAGAACCCAGGTGGGCAAGGCCCCTGTTATGATCCTCTCAATCATTATTTATATACCTCCTTGCCAGAAGAGCCCTATGTTGAGGCTTCAGTTCCGTTGAGCATGGCTTGGGGTACTACCGGATATGGCGGTGGCCAGTCCCATCCAAGTCAAGGACAGCCATCTCAAGGACCACCCTACCAGGGTCAACCATCTTACTCGCAGCCTAATCATGGACAACAGTATTATGGCCAAAGTTACCCAGGTCAACAAGGAGGCCCGCAAGGACAACCCTATCAAGGACAACCTTTAGCCTCTAGTGGTCCGTCTTACACGTATCTTGGGCAACCTTCTGGGAACCCGGGACAACCCTATGCTCAGCAAGAACAACTTGGGCCCCAGCAGGGCTACCCTTCGGGGCAACCCCATGGGAACCCGGGACAACCTTACAGTCAGCAAGGTCAACCCGGAAAACAACAAGGCTACCCTTCTGGGCAAGGGAGCCAGCCTTACGCACAGCAAGGCTAGCCTACCGCTTAATAACCATCTGGTCTACAAGGACAATCTTCGGTTGCGCAAGGGCAGCCCCTTGCTCAGCAAGCTTGACCTTCTGGGCAAACAGGGCTGTCTCAGATCCGACCAGGACAACCTTCTGGCCAGATAGCCCAACATTTAGGCGGGTACCAATCCTGGCCTCCTTATTCAGGTGGGTACCAATCCCAGCCTCCTTATTCAGGTGGGTACCAATCCCAGCCTCCTTATTCAGGTGGGTACCAATCCCAGCCTCCTTATTCAGGTGGGTACCAATCCCAGCCTCCTTATTCAGGTGGGTATCAATCCCAATCTGCTCATCAAATGCCGCCTTGTTCCCAGGCTCAGTATGGATACCAGCAACCCCACGGGAAAAATCAAATGACCCCGTATCAAAATTACTAGTAGCCGCAAGGCAACCCTTATCAAAATTATCAACAACCTGCTCGCCAGTATGGTAAACAATGGGGCGCTGGGGGCAGAACTAGTATCAACAACCCAGTTCTGGAAACAACCCTTACGGACAAAATCCTTCTGGACAAGGCCCTTTTGGACCTGGTGCACATTGGGACAAGGCCAATGGGGGCAAACAGGAACTGGATGGAATTCTGGCTCTACCTCATATTCGGGACAAATGTCCTTTAACCCGCAACTACCATTTCTAGCGACGTTGGAACTGCCCGATGTGTCGAAGTTAACAAATGATCCCATTTTACATAATCCACAATGGCCACCAGTTCCAACTAAGATACCTAGTGATTGTCCCAAATTCAACGGAAAAGCCGAAGAGGACCCTCAAGCTCATGTGATGACGTATCACTTATGGTGTTCATCTAATTCATGGCTCGATGACTCGATTTGGCTTTGCCTCTTTCAGAGGACTCTCACTAGTTCTGCCGCTAAATGGTATATTGAATTGACCTGCGCGTCATTTCAAGATTTTAATTCGTTGGCCATGGCATTTCTTACTCACTTTCAGTTACCCATTCGGTACGAGACAGGGACTCACCTCCTTACGTCTCTTAAGCAGGATACAGCTATGCATATCTTCGATCATATACATGAATGGAGAAGGCGTCGCAGGTTGATCAAGTTTTGGATTCCTGATCAACTCCTCACTGACTGGTTCACGACTTCCTTTGTCCCCAAGATTGCACGGGACATTGCTATGGGAGCCTGTGTGACTGAAGAGCAAGCAATCGCGTGCGCTCAGTACCTAGACTTAGTTTACTCTCAGTCTGGTACCTTGTATGAGTATTTGCCGGATGCCCCAAGGCCCGATACATCCAAGGCTCCGCCGAAGCCATCTGTCGATGGAGTCATTGGCTCTGTGAACCCGGCCTCTAAAAAATCATCGTCGAACCCTGGGAAGCAAAAGTCAAGTGCATCTAACGAAAACACTTCTCATGGTGGTTCAAATTCTGGTAACACTTCCGAGGTCAACGCTGTCCAGTCCACCACGGCGGGCAAAGCCTTGAAAGGAAAGAAAAAGGGGAAAGGAAAAAATAAATCCAAGCAACCTAAACAAGAATCCTCCAAACCTCCAGCCGAGGAAGGAGCTAAGCGCAAACCCAAGTATCCTTGCCTCATTTGTGAGGAGGATCACTATACTAAGGACTACCCTAGGCAATCCGAAGTTATTCGTTTGTTGAAGGGTGCTCCTGGGGTTCCTGCAGTTCTTAAAGAGCCTTTTCTCTCTCAGCAAACTCAAATGGTGGTTGATCCGTCCTCTTCTCCCTTCGGTTCCCAGGTCTTCATGGCTGGATCTATTCCCGTTCATGTAACGACTCGAGCGAAGGAGTATCGTCATCCGCCGGGAAGGAGCCAGAGGTTCCCTCAAGTGCTCCTTCGTCCAGCTCTGGTCCCCTCCATATCGAGAGACCGAGTACTGAGATGACAATCCGACCCCCTCCTAAAGGGGTACTCAGAAGATCTTCTTATAATCCGAACGCTCGTGCTGCCCAGCACTATAGCATCGTAGAGGACTTAGCCCTGGCTCCATCGGCTATGTCCGCCTTAGAGGTTCTTCAGAGCTGCCCCCCCCAGAGGAAGTCCCCACTATCGGCCATCGGTGGCATCGACCCGGCGGATTCAGATCTGATTACCTTCAACCTCGAGAGCCATCCTCCTCGACTACCTCACCAGATCGCTTTTCTCATTCAAGTCGTCATCAATTCCAAAACGATCCATCGTACAGTTATTGATGAAGGCGCATCAACCTGCATTATGTCTATTGCTTGTTGGAAAGCAATCGGGTCCCCGACTCTGAGCCAGTATCCAACGACCTTGGAAGCTTTCGATGGGAGAGAATCCCGTCCTTATGGTATTCTTCAACGATTACCAATCACCTTAGAAAGGAAGACCATGGAAGTAGAAGTTGAGGTTGTTGACGCGAATCTCACATATAACCTCCCTCTGGGCTGGAGTTGGACGTATGCCATGCGTGCCGTGGCTTCATCCCTCTTTCGTGTCATTCGTTTCCCTCATTAGGGGAAAATTGTCACGGTTGACCAGCTTTCCTTCTTCACTTCCTCTTCTGAGGGAAATGTACCTTTTGTTGAACATACCTCTGTTCCTTTTGAGAGTGTGGGAGCCAGGCTCTTCAAAGAACCCACCCTCATGGGTGTTTTCTCCCTCCCACCTCCCAACCTCGCCTCCATCTCCATGATCTCAGTTCGTTCTGATCCTTGGGCCCTTCCCCCCATCGACCAGATAGAATCATGGGGTGAGGAGATGCCGTTGAGTCCAGTCGAACTCAACTACATCGAAATTGTTGCTGCATCGGCCCCTCATGATCAACCCACTGCTTCAAGTGGGGCTCTTGGCTCAAATGATTTTCACCCCTGGTTTGGAGAACACACCTCCTCGGATCCATTAAAGGAAATATTTCCTTCCGACGAGGCCATCATAGAGACTATGTCTCTGGAAGAACGTTCGTGGTCCCCTCTTCACCATCGTTCCTCCTTTCTCCCTACCCTTCGAGAAACACTACTTTGTCTCGAGCGGTTTGCTCCATGTCTCCCTTTTCAACCTCTTCAGACGCCCATCCAAATTCATCATACATCGTCTGAAGGGAATTTAGGGAACATCACGCAGACGCAACCCATCGACATCTATGTTAAGCCAGGGGTTGTCAAGAACATTTATATAGGAGTCACTTGCACTCCTGAGGAGATTCAGATATATATCGCACTTTTCCGCGAATTTCATGATGTTTTTGCATGGTCCTACGAAGAAATGCCTGGTATTGATACATCGATTGTAGTGCATGAGATACCTATGTATCCCGGGGCCAAACCTGTTCGTTAGAGTTTGCGTCCCGTGCACCCCCGTAAGGTGGCAGCTATCAAAGCAGAAGTTGAAAAACTTCTTAAAGCTGGATTCATTTATCCTATCCCACTGACAGATTGGGTCTCAAATATTGTCCCTGTAGACAAACAACAGGGTACCATTCACGTCGGTGTCGATTACTGCGACATTAATCGAGCTTGCCCAAAAGACAACTACCCCACACCGTTCATTGACCAACTCATTGACGAGTGTGCGGGCAGCGAAATATATTTGTTTATGGACGGCTTCTCTGGTTACAACCAGATTAATATCGCCCCCCTAATCAA
Organism: Pinus taeda; assembly: GCA_000404065.3. Lineage (NCBI taxonomy): Eukaryota > Viridiplantae > Streptophyta > Pinopsida > Pinales > Pinaceae > Pinus > Pinus taeda. Next base: position 48,795 of record APFE030503717.1, read on the forward strand.
CACAAGATGGCCTTTATCTATCCGTGGGCACTTTTGCTTACAAAAAGCTCCCCTTCGGTCTTAAGAATGTCGGCGCTACCTTCCGGCGTGCGATGTCTTATGCCTTCCATGATATCCGACACATCGTATAGCCTTATCTGGATGACCTTCCCGCTAATTCAGCTAAGCACGCGGACCACCCATCGCATCTTCGTGAGATTTTTCTTCGCTGTCGACACTATGATATCTGATTAAACCCGCATAAATGTGTCTTCTGTGTCGAATCTGGTCGACTTCTCGGGTTTATCGTCTCCCGAGAGGACATCCATTTGGATCCCCTTAAAGTCGAGGCAATTGTGAATCTTCCTCCCCCTGCTACTTTGCAGCAATTACAGAGCTTGCAGGGAAAAGCTAATTTTCTAAGACGATTCATCCCAAACTATGATGAAGTGGCAAAGGGTTTTACCTAGTTACTTAAGCGTGACACCCCATTTCGATGGGATGCCATAGCTGAGGAGTCTTTTGCTCGTCTCAAAACTCTCCTGGTCTTCGCCCCTTTGTTGCGGCCTCCAAATTATCATCGTGACTATACACTATATTTGGCCGCTGTCGACACCACCATCGGTATGGTTTTGGTACAAGACGACGACGATGGCATCGAACATGTCATTTACTACCTTAGTCGCAACTTGCTAGATACGGAGACTAGATATGCATATGTCGAGAAGTTGGCCCTCGCCGCTGTTTGTGCGGTTCAATGATTCCGTCACAATATTTTGTTGCGTACTACGACGGTGATCTCCGATTGCAACCCCATGACTTACATTCTCTCACGACAATTACTGGGGGGCAAATACTCAAAGTGGATCGTCATCCTCCAAGAGTTTTACTTGGAATTTACTGCTGCCAAGTCCAAGAAATCACTTGTCTTCGTTGAACTTTTGTGTTCTTTGCCATCCGCCGCTACTTCCTCTCAGATAGAGGATTCTATTCCAGACGAAACTCTTTTCCTTATCAGCACCATCGATTCTTGGTACGGGGACATCATTGTCTACTTGCAGACATCCTCTTTCCATCCCGAGACCTCGAAAGATGCTCGTCGAACGATTCGACACCAAGCCCAACCATATCGCATCATTGGGGACACCCTGTACTGTCTCGGTGTTGATTCGGTTCTTCGCCGATGCTTAACCTTCGAAGAAGTCAAGAGAGTTCTAAATGACTGCCACTCTGGTGCTTGTGGCAGTCACATATCTGGATATGCCACCGCACAGAAAATCCTCCGTGCTGGCTACTTCTGGCCTTCCATTTTTAAGGACTGCATTCTTGCTATCCGTTCCTGTCATGAATGCCAGATTTACCAACGGAAGATGCGTGCACCCCCTGCCCCGCTGCACCCTGTTGTAACCGTCGGCCCCTTCGCCAAATGGGGCATCGATTATGTGACCTGTAACCCTCGCTCGGCCGGGGGGCATGGATACATCATCGTTGCTGTAGATTACTTTACGAAATGGGCTGAGGCGATGCCTACATTGTCGGAAGACGGTCACACTGCGGCGCAGTTTCTGTTTAACCATGTTATTTCGCGGTTCAGAGTTCCACAAGCCATTGTCACTGATCATAGAAAACATTTTCGTAATCATATGATGGCCGAGTTAACAACCCAGCTAGGTCTTAGGCATGATAGTTCGACTTCGTACTATCTTCAGGCAAACAGTCAAGTGGAAGCCGTGAACAAGGTCTTGGTCATGATGCTTCAAAGAACTGTTGGCATGCACAAGTCTAGTTGGCATTTGATGTTGTTCTCCGCTTTGTGGGCCTACAGTACCCCCGTGAAGGACGCCACCGGTTTCACTCCTTTTCAGTTAGTATATGGACTGGAGGCGACCCTTCCCATTGAGTGTGAGATTCCTTCACTAAAATTAGTCGTCGAGTTACTCCCCGATACTACTCCTGTAGAAGAGTAGCTTCTTTACTTGGAACGACTAGATGAGACACGTCATCTAGCCTCCCTAGCTATTGAAGCTCAAAAGAAGCGAGTGAAAACTCACTTCGATAACGTTGTTAACCCCGCTCTTTCATTGAGGGAGATCTAGTACTACTCTACGATCAAGCTAACGATAAGCTGGGGGCAGGAAAACTCGAGCCGATGTGGCACGGGCCCTATATTGTGAAAAGAGTTTTACAAAAAGGTGCCTATGAGCTTATAGATTATGAAGGTAATCCCTTGGACAGGCCCCGGAATGGGCTGTATCTCAAGAAATATCATGCCTAAATCCAGGCACTCTCTCTCTTTTTTGTACATGCGTATGCTTTCAGTAGTGTGTTGTGTGTGCATGTTTATTTAATTTTTTATCTCAGTGTGTTGGTGTGATTGCCGCTTATTGTGTCTTTTGCTTCTTGAACAGATGTCTGGATCACCTTACGTTGGTTTCGCTGATGGTGCTTCCCGCAGTACTCGTAATCTGTCATCTGCGGCATGGGTGATCTACGATCCTCATGGTGAGTTAGTAGATATTCAAGGGGTGTGCCTGGGTTGTACAACAAACAATGTGGCTGAATATAGTGTTGTAATTGAATTATTAGCCAAGGCAATTAACCTCGGAATCCGCGCATTGGTTGTAAACTTAGATTCTCAACTTGTAGTCCACCAGCTCAACGGACGATATTCCGTCAGAGATCATCGCATTTTAAGGTTGTATTTACGTGTTAAGTTATTGTAAAGAGATTTTGATTACATTACTTATCATCACATTCCAGGAAGACTTAATGCAGTAACCGATGCATTAGCTAACTATGTATTGGACAGACATTTGCATAATATGTAAATCAACACAATACAGGAAGCATAAGATACAATAAAAACACCATGTATATATATATATATCGTGTGGCACACTGAGGCACTCAAAAAATAGAATGTACATGTCTGGATAGAGTCTGTGTTCTCCGTACATCTGAGACACATGTCTCTCAAAAAATATGTAGAAAATAAAGCCTAGGAGTCTAAGCACAGTGGTGCTCATGATAGCACATCACCGCTCGCACCAATCGTCTCAGCAGGCGATGGACGCGAGTCGGCACCCCTACTGTGTGCCTCTCATAAGTGAAAGGTACATCTGCCAATCTGGCATAACCGAGAATCCCTTGGGCAAGCCCCTCGAGATTCTGTATCAGCTCCTCCCCCACGACACCTCCTGCCTGAGGGTCGGCTGCGTGTTGGCCCCTTCGCGCTGTAGGGGATAGCCCGGCTGGTCGCTCTGGGCCCACATCTGCATATACATATAATCATCATTAGAATAGGCATGTATTAAAAAAGACAAAAAAAATGAAAAACATTAAAATCAAGGAGTTCATACCTAACTCCTCCTCCCATTCCTCCCCCTCTTGTAGTGGAAGGTCTAGGTCCCCCATGAAACTGGTCCCTGCATGCGGCCAATCCTGGATCATGATCAACTGTCGTTGGAGCCATATGAAGAACTCGAGATGCCATGACATCTCCCGGCCTCCTCCTCCTCTGGGCATCAGTGCTGCCCAGCGAGCCATTCTAAGCTCTTGTGGCAATGGATCTACCACCACGGCTCTCTGGATCTGGAATAGTGGTATTCGCTCCAGGAAGAACGATACCACGATCGAACCATATGCAAACTGTTTCGTCTCCGCTCACTTGCAATTTGTGAGCTGTCTCTTAATGTTAGTAGTCACAGCTGCAGCCCAGTTAAAGATGGTCGGACTGAGGCACTCAATCGCAAGTATCAGGTGGTTCTTGCTGGCCTCGTGGGGCGCCTGTACCCCAGCTGCACGTGTGATGGTGAAAAGAATGGCTTTCAGAGTCAAATCCCGGATGGTGTTGATTAACACCTTAGCACTCCGCTGCCCGAATTGTGCTTCCGTGCACACTCGAGCTTTCACTTCACAAACCTTCTCCCCAGAAGGTCTACTACTAGTCAGAATAGGAACCGCCCCTCTCCATGACAATTCCATGATGAAGAATACATCAGAGACCTCGAGCTCTAAGGTCTGATTCCGTAGATGAAACAGTTGGTCGTCCACGTCCCAAGCATCAATGATAAACTGGAGCAACTCAGGTTGCGACCGCATGTATGATGTGAGGAAGAATTTTTTAAGGCCACAATCCCTTAGGGCGTCATGCACCCTTCATCCTCAATGGCTAAGGCATCCACAATGTCATGTTCTCTCTCTTTCCATTCTACCACCATTTTGACCTATTTCCTGCACCCACAAGGACAAATTTACCTTCATTAGGACATTGGACAATTTATAATCCAAGGAAATTCCAATTTGAACGGGTAAAAACATGTAAAAAATTGGGTCACGTGGTTAGCGCAACTGTTCTTAAAAGAGTCGCGCCAATGGCGCGGCTCCCTTGGGTATTTCACCCCATTAGCGCGGGTCTGTGCTGGATACCCGTGCCAATGTGGCGAAGCCCTAATTTTTAAATCCCCCCTTGCTGGGGCCTAATCAGGAACTAAATGCATAAAAAATGGTATAAAAATGGAGCTAAGGGAAGCGCCTCTTACCTGGAGCTGACGAGGTCGCGAATGGTTGCATGGATTGGTCGTAATCGCCGCCTGAAGTTTGCCTCCCAAATGGACTCTTTTCACTCTTCAAGAGGTAAATGGTAAAAGTAATTTTATTTTTACATTTTTCACCCTATTTATAAGCTTTTTAACTCATTTTTTGGTTTAAAAAGGTTATTTTTGAATATTTTAATGTATTTTTGGTCAAAAATGGGTTTTACGTTTACTTCTTGTGCAGCGAAAGGTCTTTTACGCAACTTCGATGGTGAAATGAGTTGTATTTTATACTTTTTTGGACTCGATAAATACACGAAAAAGTCACTATGGAGTCATCTTTTAGCTCTTTTCTGACTCGCTAAACGTGAAAAGATTGCCGAGTTATCCCTCTTGACTCGTTAAACGTAAATAAGAGGCGGTCATTTTTAAACTCTTGTTCCGACCGTATAAAGAATGAAAAGATCGTTGGAACCTTGTCGTTTCAGGTTCGTTAATGGAAACGAAACGACGTGATATCGGTCGCTTTTTACTTTTTCGGATCGAGGTCACTATTCATGAAAAGTACTCCTCGGTCGTAATGATCGGGCGGTTCTTTCGAGCATCGTTTTATACTTTTTTGGGCTCGAGAGACACAACTTTACGAAAAAGGACACCCCAGGAGTCTTCTTTTTGCGGTCTTTTCAAACTCTCTAAACATGAAAAGACGCCGAGTTCTCCCTTTGTCAGACTCATTAAAACTTAATGACATCGGGTTTCGTCGAAATGACACTCCTCAAGCATATGCTATCCCCGTCAAGCTTGTCGTCCAAAAATAACCGGGGTACTCGCCAGAAATGGTGGGGGAATAAAGGAATCATAATCGTTGTCATCGGCAGTATGTCGCTCTTGAACATGGCACTTTCTGCATTCGTGTCTGGGTGGGGATATCTCATCTCGCTTCACATTTGCCTCCATGGGTTTGGGTTATCCTATTTGACCATTCATCTGCTCATTGTCTCGTCATCATGACCCCTGATCATTTGACCTCAAATACTACCAAATTCGTCATTGTGCTGCCGATATGTTTAAGAGAAGTTGGCCTCTGCAAGAATACTCAACCTCCCTCTGATATCTCACACAAAACATATTGTCTCTCTCTCTGTCTCGTGTCGATGATGTGGGAAACATTATGGCCCACCTTCGATCAAGATCACTTCCTGTCGACTTCAGCTCATTATCCAGGAAGATGACCTAGAGACTCCCTTCAGGTACCTTGGAGCTTGCATGCCTCAATG
>APFE030503719.1:0-23951 GCA_000404065.3 Pinus taeda
ACCAGGATGTGGTCAGGATGTGGATAACCCGTTATCCGTCTCAGATGATTCTTTAACTTAGAACCATTCTTTTGGGTACAAAACAGGGTTTGTCAAATGTTTCTATTGGCTGCGTTATGGGATATGCCGTGGTTCTTATTATTCTGTCTTTGTTTTTCTACAGATACCATTCAACAGTCTTTAAATGTTAGTGACTTCATGCTCTATCCTTTGAGCTCTATAGTACTCTGTACATATATTTTCTTTCATGCAGAAATACATATACTTCTTGTTTATACAGATAACTGTAATCATTTTGTAATTTGGTTTATAGTTTTGCTATCTAAGCTTGTACAGCTGACCATAGTCACACTGTGTTTCACTTACATCTAAGTAATTTATAACTGTCAGATACTCTCTCTCGTACTATCTTTCATTCTGTACAGCTATTTCTTATATCCTGCCTACTAATTGTAGCTACAATCTAACTGACAGTAACAGATACATTTACAATTTACACAGATAATCATGGAGACATAAGGGTCCGTTACTTACCTGGTCTTCACTGACACGGTGATTTTGAAATCAGTCTCCTGTCTAAATCTCTGTGAAAATCTTGATATCCTCCCAACCGTGAGACCAGTCTATCAAGACCTGAGTCTCCCCCCAAGCTTCTTCTTATTGGATCACTATCCTCAGTAAGCCAGCACTGTGTGGTTGACTATCTAGTCCTTACCAGACTTAGTCCAAAACAAGGTTCTTTCTTTCCTGTTTCCTTCTCTGTCCGTCTCTACAGCACCGAGAGAAACTATTCACCCCTTTTCTTTTTCCTAGAAATCTTTCCAGTTAAGGAAGGTGGTTATTTTCAGTTCCATTAACTGTTTTCCCTTTTGGGAAGCTCAATGCTCTTTTGAGTAATTCTTTAAACATTACTTTAATGCATAATTCCAAACAACAGATTACTCTTTAAAAGAAAATAAATTCTCAATGTCATTCAGTTTTTACTGCAGTAAACGTTTAAATAATTACATTTACGGGGTCATCACATCTCCCCCTCCTGAGATTGGACATTGTCCCGATGTCTAGTGTCTCCAAAAAGTTCCGGATAGGCTTTCCAAAACAGCTCTTCGTCCTCCCAAGTGGCCTCTTCAGGCCCATAGTGCTGCCACTGCACTTTAATTTGGGTAATAACCCTCTTTCGCAACTGCACTTCTCTCCTGTCGAGAATGCTCAGCGGTTCGACCAGGACCTCTCCTTTCGGTTCGACCTGCAATCAATAAAAATATCAGTCTTTTGTTCCAATCATTTTTTTTTAATAGTTCAACTAACAACAGTCCTTACCCTTATATTCTGCCACTTGATCACATGCTTAGGGTCATAAACATACTTCTTAAGCATGGATACATGGAAAACATTATGAATTCTAATGTGGCTTGGTAAGGCTAGCTGATAAGCTACTGGCCCAACCCTTGCTAAGACCTGAAAAGGTCCGAAGTAGTGGGGTGCAAGTTTAGCACAACTGCTCCACTGCAGAGTGCTTTTCCTGGCCTGAATTCTGATGTAAACGTGATCGCCCACTTGGTACTCTTTGAACCTTCTTTTTCGATCTGCAAAATTTTTCTGCCGATCTTGAGCGGCCTTCAGGTTGGCTCGTACCTTCTTGACCACGTCCTCCATCTCCTGGAGCATTTCTGGTCCCAATTTTAATTTGTCCTCCGGGCCACTCCAATTTGAGGGTGTCCGACATTCTCGTCCATACAGGACTTCGAATGGAGACATCTGAATCGATGTGTGATATCCATTGTTGTAAGCGAATTCTACCAGGTGCAAATAGTCCTCCCATTGTGTCGGTTTCTGCATGACACATGCCCTCAACATATCTTCCACCATCTGATTTACTCTCTCCGTCTGTCCATCAGTCTGGGGGTGATAAGCTGTGCTAAAATTCAGTTGTGTACCCAATTCTGCAAATAGCGCCCTCCAGAAAGCGGATGTAAACTTTACATCCCGATCTGATATTATAGTCTTTGGGAGTCCATGAAGTCTGAACACATTTTGCACGAAGATGTGCGCAATTTGCACTGCCCTGTAGGTGGATTGTACTGGTATGAAATGTGCTGCTTTGCTTAACTTATAAACCACCACCATAATAGAGTCATTGTTTCTTTTTGTTTTTGGCAGCCCCGTTATGAAATCCATTGATATAATTTCCCATTTCCATTCTGGAATGGGCAGGGGTTGCAATAATCCAGCCGGATGTTGATGCTCCGTCTTGATCTGCTGACACTCCAAACACCGCGCTATATATTCAGCCACATGCTTTTTCATTCCCGGCCAGTAATACTCCTTCCGAAGTGCAGTCAGCATTTTCTGGTACCCGGGATGGCCAGCGTAATGACTGGTATGAAACTCATTCAAGATTAAGTTTTTGAGGTTGTTGTCATTTGGTACAACCAATCTTTTTCTGTAAAGCAACATTCCATCCTTGCTGATCTCATATTCCTGCGGACTTTCCTTGCTGGAAAGTGGCACTTGTTGCTTCAACCGTTGGTATTCAGCATCTTGGCTTGCTGCTGTTTTCATCATTTCCTGCAAGGAATTTTCCCACTTACTGAAGGTAATTTCATATAAACAATGTACCTTTCGACTTAGAGTGTCGGCTACACGATTTTCCTTTCCTTTCAGATGCTTGATGTCAAAATCGAACCCACTTAAGAAATCTGCCCAACGGGCTTGTCTTGCATTCAGTGTGGGTTGACTAAAGTAATTTGTTAAGCTATGATGATCTGTTAATAACAGAAAGTTCCTTCCTAGAAGGAAGTTTCGCCACATCTTAAGCGCATGTATGACAGCCGCCAACTCCAAATCATAAGCAGAATACTTCTGCTCATGTTCTTTCAATTTTCTTGATTCATAGGCTATTACTCTCCCTTCTTGCATCAGCACACCTTCGACGCCTTCTCCACTTGCATCGGTACATACCACATAGTCTTTGTTCGGATCAGCTATACTTAAAACAAGAGCAGATGTGAGTAACTGCTTAAGCTTCTCAAAACTTTGTTGACATTCAGAACTCCATTTGAATGACCTTCCTTTCTTTTGCAAAGACGTGATGGGATATGCCACCCTTGAAAAACCTTCCACGAATCTTCTGTAGTATCCAGCCAATCCCATGAAGGATCTGATATCCGCCACATCTTTTGGCACAGGCCATTCCAATATGGTTTTTATTTTCTCAGGATCCACAGCAATCCCTTCTTGTGAAATCACATGACCCAAATACTGGATTTCCTCTTTATAGAAATCACATTTGCTGAGCTTAGCATACAACTGATGTTCCCGCAAAGTTTGCAGTACCATCCGAAGATGTTCCTCATGCTCCTCCTTAGAGCGAGAATAGATCAAAATATCATCAATGAATATTAGTACAAATTTGTCTAAAAATTGATGGAATACGCTGTTCATCAAACACATGAACGTGGCGGGTGCAGTAGTCAACCCAAAAGGTAGCACTACAAATTCATAGTGCCCATACCGGGTCTTGAAAGTTGTTTTAGCGATATCTTCATCTTTAATTCTGATCTGATGGTATCCAGATCGCAGATCGATTTTAGAAAATACTTCCGCTCCCTTGACTTGATCAAAAAGCTCATCGATCCGCGGTAAAGGGTATTTATTTTTAATTGTGAGCTTGTTTAGTTGCCGGTAATCAATACACATTCTAAGAGTTCCATCCTTCTTTCGGACGAATAACACCGGAGCTCCCCATGGAGATACACTGGGGCAGATATAATTCTTATCCAGCAATTCTTGCAGTTGCACTTTCAATTCAGTCAACTCTGGTACACTCATCCTATAAGGTGTCCGCGAAACTGGAGCAGCTTCTGGTATTAATTCAATGGTGAAGTCTATGTCCCTCTTAGGAGGTAATCCAGGAATTTCCTCTGGAAATACATCCGCGAACTCTTTTATCACCGGGAGGTGTTCTAGTGGGTTTTCCTTATTCTTAGTTTCTGCATATCCCGCCTGAATAGCATACACTTGGCATCTATTCCAGATGCATTTTGCCAGCTGAGATGCAGTGATTGGTCGGATCTGCACGGGTCGTTTAATTCCCTGCATATCTTGTTCTATTCCAGCTTCATCCCTGTACCGTATAACCTTTGTTTTGCAGTTCACTAAAGCCCAATGCTTTTCTAGCCAGTCCATCCCAATTAGGACATCATAGGACTCGAGGGGAAGCATGTTCAGGTCTGCCACTACTGGCTGTCCTGCTATCATTATAGGATAGCTTTTGACCTTTGCCATTACTCATCTTTTGGTCCCTGTAGCTAACTGTACCAGCCAAGGATTCTTGAATTTTTCAGGCTGAAATTTACACTGTTCAACTATCTTTGGACTAATATAACTTAAAGTAGCTCCAGGATCAATTAGAACAGAGATGGAGAGGTTAAAAATTTTACCTTCAAACTCTACCATGGTGGGCTGATATTCTATCTGGCGGTCATCCAAAGCTGCGTTAATTCTTGGCATACTCCGTCCCACGTCACCCACGGTTGATGCCTCATGAATCTGGGATATCTGGTCAGTTCCCTTCCTTTGCGGACAATTCTTGACATAGTGCGGTCCACCACAGCCCCAACACTGGACTGGAGGTCTGTTTGATCCCTCAGTATCCATCTTGGCGGGTGGTTCACTCATTCTGGTTTCACCGATGGACTTGGCCCTGAATGCACTACTTGGTGCTGCTCTATTGTTTTGGTTCTTGTTGCTACCTTTGATTCCACTGCTTCGACTTCCTTTATTATTTCTAATAGCTTTACTGTTCTTTTTCTCATTCCATTTTCTGTTGGTACTGTCCCCTTTCTGCTTACTCTGTTGATAGCAGATTCTGGCTTTGCGAATCGCTTCATCCATTGATTTAGGATTGTCAAATTCAATCCTTTCCCTCATATACATGGGTAAGCTTCTAACAAACCGCTGCACCTTGGCTTTTTCTTCTTTAAGGTAGGGTACATAGCGAAGCAAAGATGTGAAACGATTGATGAACTCATCCATGATCTGCTGTCCCAATCGCAGATCATGGAATTCCTTTGCCTTCTCATCATAAAACCGTTCCGTCAAGTATCTCTCCTTGAAATATTTCTGGAATTTTTCCCAGGTTATGGTTCGTTCAGTTACTCCTTTAACAATTTTTACCTCCTCCCACCATAGTGTCGCCTTCCCTTGTAACTGGAAGATGGCCAATCGTGCCTTCAAGTTATGGTCATATTCATATAGCTGAAAGTATTTATTCATGTTGATTAGCCATGCTTCAATTGCTTCCTCTTGTTCCCCATCATAGTGTGGGGGTTTAATCTTTCGAAATTCCCCTTGCAATTCCACCTTTTGACGCTTTGAGGTCTGTTGTTCTGAGGCATTAGCAGATTGGTCCTCTTCTTCTTCAGGGATTTCAGATTCTGTGTGATAGCGTTCTTCCTCTGTTATTCTCTGCTGTTCTGCGCTGGGGTTAGCTAGTGGCGGGTTCTGTTTGTCAGACAGACTTTTTAATATCCTCTCCTGCTCCATTGTCAATCGTGCATTATCTGCCCGGAGCCGAGCCATTTCATTTTTCAGTTCTTGAATGGTTTCTAGTATGGCCAGATTCGTGTTGCGGGTCTCCTCACCCAGCTACACCCATAACTCCGCATTGTCTCCAAAATTTGCTGCAGGCCCCAAATTGGCTGCAGGCCTGTGCTGTGCGCCGCCAGACCCCTGCATGCTAACTATCACTTGTGATACCTTTGTTGCTCTTTTCCTTCTTCTTGACTAGCCTGGTCTGGTCATGAAACATATAATATTGTGAGCTACCTGCACATTTTGTTTTTTCCAAAAGATTGTTAATGTCATTATGATCTTCTCATCTTTTGATATTTATTCACATCCTAGAGGCCACAATATGGATAATCTGGGCTCTGATACCAATTTGTCACATACCCATAAGCTTATATCTATACACATAAAAAAAATTTGTTTTTACATATATATATATTTCAATAGTACCTACGTAGATATGCATCTGCACATTATTAACTTAGGTATGTATCTGCACTTTATTAAATATATGTAACCTTAGTTAGCTGCCACCATCGAGTACCCAGCCTAACCTAAGGGCGATATAATTATGGTGGCAGGTAGTTTTATTAACCTATGTAATATTCCATGCACCGATGGTCTAATGTTAACATTACTACGATGGCATACTTTACCCTTCGAGCAATTCAAAGCTGTTTTGACTTTGTTAGCTGGCACCTCCAGCGTTGGACATATGGCAGCAACGTTAACTTCTACTGTCTGAATCACATGACAGTGGTATGGTCACTGAACTTGGACTTTCCCGTGCCTTCCTCCTTGGTAGCATCGCCTCCATCAACGGTGTACATTTGATGTCTGAGATCAAGGGCCAACACTGTGCCACGCCTCCTCCACCGGCAGGTAAGGTATATACACGTTTTCCTTCGGTTTATTCGTGATTCTTCCTCTACTCAGTGATCTCCAGCTCTCTCTGCTCTCCACCGCAAGGGTTTACTTTACCATTCCGCTCCGAGGCCACTGCAACTTTGGGTTCTTACTTCATTACAGAAGGGTTTCTCCACATCGATTCTCAGTCCTGACCTAGCCAGGTAAATGCACACCAGCTTAATGATTTATTTCGATTTGTTGTTTACAGGTTTATGAAATTTGTTTAACGTTTTATCTTTTGCTTGCTAGGTGTGAACGGCATCTTCCACTTCTGTGGATCTGGAAGAGCCCCTCCAAATGAGGACTGCCGAGCTACACAGGTATTTATCTGGTCATCAGGGTTTTGTTTTTTTTGGTTGATGCATCCTTATCTCTCTCGTATTTCCAGAGGGTTTACTCTAGTTTTTAGGATGAGACCCCAACCTGATAACATCTGGTTGGCCGCAGGTTATATCAAAACCCTGGTCTCGATCCGGTTACATGGTCTTGAGATATTGTCGGCACCATTTCGCTTGTAATGATTTGGGTTTCTACCCTGACTTCCGTAGCTATAGGTTTTGCCTGGTCTTATTTACACTGATGTATAATTTTTTGAACATACTGGTGGCTACGGCTGTGAATTTAAATATTGGGAAATCTGGTTTACCAAACTGTGAACTTGTTTGATTCGTGGCCTATGGTTTTTTCATACATATGTATATATTTACCACAGTTATTACGCCATTGCTTTCTTATGATACTGGTTGAAATGTTGCCCTTTTGTAACACATAGGATTTGATGGTTAACCGAATGCGTATGCCAGTTCTTGTTTAAAATCTTGATTAAAATTTTGTTTGCTCGGGCCACAACCGAATGTATTTTGGCAATGCATCCTTCAAGGGTTTGTACATATTTTCGTTGTTGGCTCATGCATACTGTTGGCAGAGCGGTCGCACCTGCATCTAACCCCTGTAGATGTATGGGTGACATGCTAATGATTCTTGAGACTGGAAACCCTACAGGGCTATAACTTATTTAATGGCCATAACATATGTTTCAGAATCCTCGTTTTATGGTTTTCTAACCATCAATACGGCTGTGTCTCAATACTATCGAGCTCCGTTATTTCTTTGTTATACCTATGTATTATTTTCACATTATCTTCAAGAATGGCACCGTTAATACGGCTATGACTCAATACCATCGAGCTCTGTTATTTCCTTGTTATATTTCAATGTCCATGCTTTACTTTTACATTATTTTCAGGAATGGCTGTCGATGTTACGACATGATTCTTGTCTCATGTTTATGATACTGTGTGCATTATATCTCTATGCTCTACACAGTCTTTTAGATTTGTATCATGTTTAAGTTGCCGTTGTTGCGGGCTCGCCGGAAACTTCATCTGTTTTAGCTGAACCGATTCAGGGTTTTCAGGGTTCGCTATTATTCGTCCATTATCTTACTTAATACCTGTTTTTTGTTACTATTCAGTTGGGTATAAAGAAAAAGCGTTCGTCTAAGTTGAATCATAGAGATTTAAGACTGTTCGTGCTCATTGGACCACGATTTATATCGACCAGGATGTGGTCAGGATGTGGATAACCCGTTATCCATCTCAGATGATTCTTTAACTTGGAACCATTCTTTTGGGTACAAAACAAGATTTGTCAAATGTTTCTATTGGCTGCGTTATGGGATATGCCATGGTTCTTATTATTCTGTCTTTGTTTTTTTCTACAGATACCATTCAACAGTCTTTAAATGTTACCGACTTCATGCTCTGTCTTTTGAGCTCTATAGTACTCTGTACATATATTTTCTTTCATGCAGAAATACATATACTTCTTGTTTACACAGATAACTGTAATCATTTTGTAATTTGGTTTATAGTTTTTCTATCTAAGCTTGTACAACTGACCATAGTCACACTGTGTTTCACTTACATCTAAGTAATTTATAATTGTCAGATACTCTCTCTCGTACTATCTTTCGTTCTGTACAGCTATTTCTTATATCCTACCTACTAATTGTAGCTACTATCTAACTGACAGTAACAGATACATTTACAATTTAAACAGATAATCATGGAGACATAAGGGTCCGTTACTTACCTGGTCTTCACTGACACGGTGAGTCTGGAATCAGTCTCCTGTCTAAATCTCTGTGTAAAGCTTGATATCCTCCCAACCGTGAGACCAGTCTCTCAAGACCCGAGTCTCCCCCCAAGCTTCTGCTTACCGGATCACTATCCTCAGTAAGCCAGCACTGTGTGCTTGACTATCTGGTCCTTACCAGACTTAGTCCCAAACAAGGTTCTTTCTTTCCTGTTTCCTTCTCTGTCTGTCTCTACAGCACAGAGAGAAACTATTCACCCATTTTCTTTTTCCTGGAAATCTTTCCAGTTAAGGAAGGTGGTTATTTTCAGTTCCATTAACTGTTTTCCCTTTTGGGAAGCTCAATGCTCTTTTGAGTAATTCTTTAAACATTACTTTAATGCATAATTCCAAACAACAGATTACTCTTTAAAAGAAAATAAATTCTCAATGTCATTCAGTTTTTACTGCAGTAAACTTTTAAATAATTACATTTACGGGGTCATCACATTCTCCCAAACTTTATGTATTTTCCGTGTAGCAACCCATCCACACAGTCTGTCAAGAATCACTGATTTTGTGATACTCTTTGAAGTATTGTGCTTGTGTGGCCGGATTTAGTCATCCATTATCACTAGTTATTGTGATGCAGTCCTCCGTTTCAATCATTTTTTTAATCATAACCTTTATATTTTTAAAATATAGGTTTAGGTTAGGAGGTTGAATGGTTTTGGGATAATTGGCTTCTGTTTAGTGGTTATTAATTTAAGAAATATTTGTTAGATTTTTAAAACCAATTAGTATGGTTTATTGTGAAGATAAGATGAAGAATCAAATTATGACAGTGGATTAAATAGAAAGACAAATCATTCCAACAGCTATAAAGAAATGACTACTTTTGATTAGATCAAAAAAGCATGTCAAGTATTAATTTTCTTCATAATTTAAATAATTAAGTCAAATATATAAATAAATATTAATATTATTTTTTACATTAATTTGAAATTACTTATGATTGGACTAAGAAAAATAAGTTTTTGAAAGATCCCAATGATTGTATTTAAGGGTGCATCTCCCCTTCATCAAGGGACCACCGAGACCATTGTGAGAAACCTCAGTAAGCATATTGTGAAGTTTCTTAAAATGCTAAATAACTATTGGAGCCCAAGGATCTGAAAGGTGTTTATGTTATGCCTTGTTCTTCTACAACCTCATACATTGGTGAAACTAGCTGATCTATAAATCAGAGGACTAAGCAGCAGAAACGAACATCAAGCATTGGAGGACTAGCTGAACATGCTGAGAAGACAAAGCATCATATATGTATATCATATATGCATTGAAGAGGCTTATGTTATTGCAAAGATTTCTCATTAAGGAGAAGAAACCAACATCAAGCATTGGAGGACCGGCTGAACTCCCTTTTTGTTTCCTTGATTTTGAGATATTCTGATTTCTGAAGTTGATTGATTCCTCTTTGTTTCCTTTTGTCGGTTTATTTTATCTCTTTAGTTGACTCCCCTTTATATATATATAAGCTTTGACTTTGATATTTTATAATTGATTTTAAGAATAATATATCTTATTATTTTAATAATGCATCCTAAACCTCATTTTATGAAGTGGATAATAATATCTCATCTATATATATAATAATTGAGAAAATTATTTTTCTCCTTATTTTTAGTCCAATAAAAAGTAATTTCAAATTTATGTGAAAAATGACATTAATATTTATTTGTATATATTTGACTTAATTATTTCAATTATGAAGAAAATTAATCTTTCACTAATTTTTTGAGCGAGTTAAAAGTAGTTATTTCTTTATAATTCTTGAAATAATTTGTTTATCTATTTAACCCCCTGCCATGATGTGATACTTCATATTGTCGTCACGATGAACCATTGTCCTTAGGATGAAACTATATATAGATCACAAAAACTTAAACTCATCAATATATATTGTATTAATTATTTCTTGTAAAAATTTAAATCAGTTAAATTGATCATTATTATAATATTAAATTTAAATTATTTTTGTTTTATAGTTATAAATGAAAGACGACAACTTATTCTTGTTATCTTATCAATAAATGAAATTTCAAATATTAACTATCTTGTATTTCTAAATTTATTTTTAACTTTTCACATTTACCTAATACAAATAGGAAATTACTTTGCACATTATCAAATAAGTGTTGTAAGGGAAGTGTAATCCCTGTCATTCAAGGTAGAAATTATGCTTTGGAAAAGATTGCATAACAAATTATTATCTACATTGGTCAATGTTAAATTAATAATGTTCAATAGAAAATTTGAATTCTATAGTCTTGCTTTGGACTAATAAATTGAGATGTGAAGTGGATAAATTAATTTCTTGCTCAACACAAGGAATTGAATTCTTTGAAAAAAACATTGTGCAGTAACCACTAGTAAGGCTAGACATTTAGATTTTTACTCCTACATAAGTGCTAAGGAAAACATAAATAATGACCCCAAAAAAATCTTGGTAAATATATTTATTTACATTTTATTCCTATCTATTTTTATGAAATACTTAATTAAATTACCTTGGTAAGTAATTAACAGTAAATATATTATTTACGTGATTATGAGCTATTTTTAACTATTTAATTTTTGAATAACTTCCTAAATTTAAAAATAAAAATATAACTGCACAAAAATATCTAAAAATCAAATATGAATATTACACTGATATCGATAAATTATAGTATAGAATATTGAGATAATTATTTATATAACATTATAGTATGCAAAGATTGAAATAAGATTTTGAAACTAGAATTTAATTAAATTTTAAAAAATGATTTTTAAATAACATTAAAAGAATATTTAATTTTCAAAATTAGATATAATAATCAATGAAAAAAACACGATTAATAAGAAAAAAACAAAAAACAAAAATCATAGATTCGTAAAACAAATAGTTCGCTGGATCTTATGAAATTGATTACATGAATCTCAACATTTTCCCGTGATCTAGGGTCAAAAAGTGTTTCACAGTTAAAACCGTGAACAATAAAGCAGGTATAACACATATGCCTGTAACTTTTTATATAGATTTATTTATGGTTGTGGCTTACATTTTTGTGCTTGTAATAAGCTTTTGATAATTTTATTTATTTTAAAGTTAAAATTTTAAATTTTAATGATTTAGATATTAGATCATAAATATTTATTATATTCTATAATTTTTTAAATTGATTAAGGTTTATTGGATATAAAGAATAAAGATAAAATTATTTTGTAAAAAAGAAAGTTGCAAAATTAGTATTTTAAAATTTAAACAAAATATGGAATATAAAATTGCAAAATAAATTAAGATTTATAAAGAGTGATAAATTCCAATAGAAAAAAAAAAATGTTTTTTGTTTTGACTAATTTTAAAAAGAAAATAAACATTGCTAAAATAAAAACAAATTCTCATAAATTTATAGTAAAATTGTATATTAGTCTCAAAATACTATAAAATAAAAGTGTACGTAACTAATAAAATGCTTAAATAATTTACTACATTTTTAAGATCTAAATCATAGATTTTATAACAAAATTGTGAATTAATCTCAAAACATTAAAATGAAAATATATGTCACTAACACAATACTTCAATAATTTATCACATTTTTAAAGTGTAATAAACCATATTAACTTAATAAATCCTAATCATCATAAAAACATCAATTTTGTATATAATTTATCGAACTTTAAAGATTTATGGGATAACATGAAACTTTTAAAATATATAAAATAATATGAAAAATGATATAAATTAGATATTTATCTTAAAAACACACTTAATTTTTAAACCCTTAATTAAAGATCATAGATCATATTATAAAATTATTTATAAAAATAGAAAAAAGGGTGGCCACTCATGAATTTGAATTTGAATGGCTGACACTTAGTGCGTGAAGATATGAAGATTTTAGGATGAATGGATGAAGGACCTTACCATCCATAGTATGTAGGAACAGTCAAAGTATGCATAGATAAGAACAAGTGATAATATAAAATACTTTCTCTATCTTTATTATGAAAGGACAACATGACCATATTAGAAAAAGTGGTTTGGATAATCTTTGGTTATTAAAAGGACCACATTTGTATATCTGATTGGATTTTCATTATAAAAGGCCCATCGAAAGCTACTCGGAAATGTTTTTTTATAACTGGCCTTCAAAGAATAGTTTTCAATTTCATTGCTTCATATTTGAAAACCCTTTCTTTCGCGTTAGTGGAATGAGGTCATTTTTATAATAGTTTCCTTTGAATGGTTAAACGACATTATATTCGTGATAACTCCTTTTCTAAGGAGCTAGGAGAATTAAAATAAGGAAATTTCGGAAAAACGTGATGCCAAAATCGGTGTAAAATAACTAAAGTAGCATAAAATTCATTTAGCAAGCATGTGAAAAGCATATGAGTCATTGTACAAAGGAAATTCATGCCCGTCTGAATGAGGAAAGGAAATGTTGGCGACAATAAGAATGTCTTTAAATACTTCAATTATTATTATAAGTTTGTATTAGTTGTGCCTCCAATTTTTTATAAGAAATGTTAGGAAGTCGTAAATACTTCAATTATTATTATAAGTTGGTATTTGTTGTACCTCCAATTTTTTATAAGAAATGTTAGGAAGTCCTATCTACTAATGAGTAGCAGTAAAGATAGGTGTAGTAATTTTGGATTAAAAAAATCATATTGTTAAATATGGATGGATTATAATTCTAGATTTACTATGTTAAGAAACGGATTAAAGTTTTGGAGTAATTTTTATTTTTTATTTTTTTATATTTAAAAAAGTTTCATTAATTTGATTATTTTTGGATGGAAAAATCAAATAAATTTGTTTGAAGGACTTAGATAGTTCTTAGTTTTGATATGCGGGGTTTAAAATTTTTTAATCTTTTTCTGTGGGAAAAATCGCAATTTTCTATTCATTGAGAAAATTACATGTTGTAGATGCATGGATGGCACATGCTATAAGTTGGGTTGTAGCCATCAAAAATATGTTTGTACAAAAATTACCCATATAGGGTATACTATGACTATTCATGTAAATGATATCTACATAATATATAAACCAAAAGCTGATAAAAGGTGTTGATATATACTACAAAATTACGTCCTATCGGTCTGCTGATATAAGTAATCTATGTAAGGCCGATGATAGTATTGAAAATGTTCGGCTCCCTGCTACTCCTTTATAAGCCAAATCCCCTTGAGCTAGACCATGGGTGCCTTGGATAGCTGATCGGCAGCTTGATTTCGCTCCCTGTAAATATGTTGACAAGAAATATATTCAAATTGTGATTTTAATAACATCACTTCATCCAAAATATTTCAGAGTGAGTGCATATGACATACAGATGTGTTGTTGAGCCAGTTAATGATGAGTTTTGAGTCCCCAAATATCTGTAAATGTCTGCGATCATGTGTAAGTGAAAAGTGGAGGAATTGTCTAAGGGCGATCGGTTCGGAAAAGTTATTAGTGTCAATCCCCAAACCTATTTGGATGCGAAAAACATGATTTTCATATTGGTGCAATAGAATACTCCCCCACACCCTTGTTCTTGTGCAACACAATCAAAATATGCCCATGAAATATTCGGTTAATGACATCCATAGTCACAACCCGTACAGATGGAGTGGAGTCATTGTCTGGAATTTCATGATAAGTACTGATGATTTAGGAAATGGAAAATGGCTAGTGGACAACTCTGTCTCTGAAGATGATTCCATTCCTATTCAACCAAATGGTCCAGCAGATAATCAGGGGGAGACAATGATTTTTCTGGTTCGTGGTCCCCTCCCTCGAGTGATTCCAAGCCTCCATAGTGGTATTTTCGAGCCATCTGATAGTAATGGATAAAGAAGTACGAAACTATGACCATATATCGATCACATTGGGGCAATGGATAAAGCGTTGGTCATTTGTTTCCTCAGCCTAAAGACATAAACATCTCTTTGAGTAGGTGTTTCGTTCCTTAAGATATTCCACATTAACAGTCTTATGCGAGGAGGAGCTTTAAGCTTCCATAATGTCCTCCACTAATCTATAAGCACAGGTGGCATGTCAATGGCATAAATGATGGGATATCCTTCTTTGGGTGTGTATGCACCATGTCCATCATGTGCCCAAATGAGTTCATAATTAATCTCCTTGATGCGAACATGGGATTCTACCAGTGTGGTTATATAATATTCCCATCCCTGGTGCCATTGTTCAGGGATGTCTAATATCTTATCCGATTTTCATGATTGAGAAAATATGGTAGTGTTCTCCATATCAGCAGTATTAGCAAGCCTGTGTATTTCATTGTGATTAAGGAAAAGAATAAGGTCAGGGAGAAGGCGTTACATGTTACCACTACCTATCTAGGGATCCATGCCTATATGCACTGAATGTCCATATCTAATGCGCCATACAAGACTATTCATAATGGTGGGAAATTAATGTAGGATAGCTCGCTAGATCGAAGAAATGCCTGTTCTTTGCTATGCACGGAGCTGAATCCAGTCCATAATATGTAGGGGCCATATCTATTTGTAGTGCACCACTTGGGTTCATAGAATGTGTGAGGTAAGGATAAGCCATCCCATCTTGGAAGCTAGTGCATGAGTGAAGGATGGAAGGTCTTTTAAACCCCAACCACCCCACTTCTTTGGGAGTGCAATGGGGCTCCATCCCACCCAAGAAATTTGTTTACCTTCCTTGTGTCCATTCCAAAGGAATTTGTAGAAGTTTTTTTGTATCTATGAAAGAATTCCTTTGGGGATCCAAGCCAAAGACATCCAATACACTAGAGTTGCCTCTAGGACCAATTTGATGGGGACTAATTGACTTGCTCTTGATAAGAACCCATGCTTCCAGTGATGTAGTCTCTTTTCAACCTTGGCCACAAACCAAATCCAATCCACGATTTTGTAATAGTGGGTTTTGATTTGAAAACCAAGATATTTGAGCCCATCTTCTAGTTGTAGTCATTGGAATGGAAATTTCTATGTAGCAATCTACATTTCCTATGTAGAGCAAGATGAGAAGGTAATAATGGATTTCAACTGGTTTGATTCCATAGCTATAGCAGCTGAAAAGGGCATCAAAATATCATGGAAAATAAAGGAATCTCGAATACTGCCATTGAGGAGAATGAGCACATCGCCAACAAATAGGAGATGGGTAATAGTAGATTGATCATTTATCTTGAGACTTTGTAATCGCCCCTCCCTTCTAACCTCTAATATTAGTGGACTTAGTACTTCCATTACTAGGAGAAAAAGGAGAGGGGATAAAGGGCATCCTTCTATGAGTCCACGCTCAACATGAAAAAAGTTGGAGGCTGAACCATTGATGAGTAAACTGAAGGATATAGTGGTAATGTAGCACATGATCTAGTTAATGAAGGATAAGGGGAAGCCTAAATTAATGAGGAGCATTCTTATGTATAGCCAGCTGACCCGATCAAAAGCCTTGGATAGATCGATCTTGAGGATGGATCCTCTAATCTAATTCATCTTAATTGAGTGGACAGCCTCTTGAGCAGTTCCAACAGCTTCATGGATTTGACGATTATGCAAGAATGCAAACTTCTCACACAAGATGTGATTAGATAAAATGGGCTTAAGATGATTGGCAATAATATTAGCAATAATATTGCAGAGGAAATTGCAGAGGGAAATATGTATAAAATCATTGGAAGTGTAGGGGAGTCCACTTTAGGAACGAGTGCAATGAAGGTGGAGTTGATTGCCTCATACATGCGTCCAAATTACCTTCATTCCTCCACAACTTTGAGGAGATCCTATCTGATGGTGTCAAAGAAGGTAGTATAAAAGTCAACAGACCACCCATTCGAACCCGTGGTCTTATATATTTTGAACCATTTAAGTGTGCTCTCTAGTTCCCCCGTATTGACAGGTTTGATAAGTTCTTCAAAATCCTCTTGGTCAACATAACGAGTGAAAAACCTAGCAATTTGAACAATTTCTACAATAGAAGCACCAGGGGGGGCCTTGAACAGCTATTGGAAATGTGAATTGCCTAAGTGAGCCAGACAATGAAAGGAGGAAGAAAATTATCC
The DNA here is from genome assembly GCA_000404065.3 of Pinus taeda. Classification (NCBI taxonomy): domain Eukaryota; kingdom Viridiplantae; phylum Streptophyta; class Pinopsida; order Pinales; family Pinaceae; genus Pinus; species Pinus taeda. Next base: position 16,659 of record APFE030503719.1, read on the forward strand.
CTCTTAAGTGGGAATTTTGCTAATGTTGTTGCTGGCCCTTCTCCCCTTCGCATAATTACGAAAAAAATTGGTATTATCACTGCCCGCCTTTAATTATATAGCCCGACTCCTAGGGTGCCAAGTTTACTCATGATCGTTGAAAATCTTTGATCTTTGAGTCTCACGGTCAGTGAGATTAGTTTTAGCTTCTTCAGATGTGAATCCTCTGCCTTGCTCATCTAGTAGTTCAACCAACATATCTTAAATGTTCCTAAGGGTATGATTATCTTGATCTCTCTTATCCTTGGCCCATTTAATAAATAAACTATTTATCTCGAGAAGGTTATGGCAGATCCCTTCTGATATGGATCTACCCTGTGCAAGAGGGTGTGCTTACCAGTAATCAATGACCATTTTGGTGTATTCAGGGTTCCTTAGCCAAGTAGAGTTAAATTTAAAAGGGGCCCTAGGCTTTGGAAAGGGACCAAACAGTTCAAGGTAGATAGGAGAGTGATCAGAGATTTCACCAGATCCCACCCATTGTCGATAGTTTTTCATAACACGAACCAGATGTTCCATGATTAGATATTGATCAAATCTCCTAGCTAGGGTAGTGGCTCCCGTTCCTCCGTTGCACCAAGTGAGTTGTAACTTGTTCATGGGGATATCAATCAAATGGTATTGCTCTAGATGTTGGGCCATGATGTCTGATAGGGTACCTAGATGTGCATTTCTTCCCCAAGATTCCCTAAATACGATAGAAACATTCAAGTCCCCACCCAGGATGAGGTTGTCTGTATTGACTATGGATAAATTAAGAAGATGATTCCAGAATCGAGCTTTGTTGAGACAAGGAGCATATACACTGATGATTATGAAATACATCCCTAATTCTAAGGAGTAAATATCTGTGACAATAAAACTATCTCCCCTCTAAGTAGAAATAATATTAATAGAGCGAGGATTGATACCCATTGCAATGGCTGCAAATCTTCTAATGACATCATGTGCACGGATGATCCAACTCAGCTTAAAAAATTGCATAACAGAGATAATCTGGTCAACCCTATCGATGGTTTCTTGCAGGTATATGATGTTGATGGGCTCAAAGTCCAATAATATTTTGAGGGCTAGCCAACCCTCTACAATTAAAGGAGAGCCATTTTATGATTGAGAATGGGGGAGGGTGTTCAATGCTCTAAGAACCCCGTTGAGTGTATATTTTTGGCCAATAGCCAGATCCACCCCTTCCTGGATGATATCTTTGGGGATATAGGAATGCCCACCACTAGAGATCTTGGTGGAATTGGGTGGTGAGATCAACCCGATCCCAACTTGTTCATGGGGGTGAGGCACCCAAGAGTGGAGGTTGTATGAGTGAGAATGTCTGGAGGTGGCCAAAGGTTCCCGAACAGGAAGAGAATCCAAACTAGGGATAGAGGGTGGAGTGGTGGAGATTGATGGAGTGTGGAGTTCCACAGGGAAGGAAATGTGGGATAATGAAATACATGGGATGGATGCATATGGAACATGAAAGTGATGTATAGAACAAGATGAAATAAAAGAAGGCATAAAGAAACGGGGAGAAGGAGTACCTGATGAGCAAGCGGTTGCTGCAACAACCCGAGATCTCATCATAGGTGGGGAGGGAGCCCTGTGAGAGGTTGTCTTTAGTCCTCGTGGCCGACAAGTGTGACCTTCAGTAGATGGAGGTGCATCAGTAGCCGCATCAGCTGAAGCTTTGGAGGGAGTAGCATCGGAGGTACCCAGCGGGCATTATTTATAAATATTACCAACCTTGTGACACCTTCTACATTTGAAAGACATTCCTTCATAGTCTAGAAGTTGGATGCAGGTGAATCTTCTCCAATGCAATGTAATATGTTCCTCCAATCCCTCTCTGGTATCCAAATACATCAGTATACGAGCTATGGATTTGTTTCCAAATGTTTCATCAGAGTTGTCATAGTTAAGGAATGTACCAAGAGCATTCCCAATGTGAGAAAAAATATCCTCCTACTAAAAATGAAGGGGGAGACCATGTAGCGTGACCCAAAGTTGTACTAAACCCATCTATTCTCGCTCAGGGTCGAATAATGGGCTCCATCACTTGAGTAGTATAGGGGCCATATCAATGTGCCAATAGTGCGAAAGGACCCAAATGGTGTAACCCTCCCTCTGAAATCTTAATGCAAACCAACCCCATGCCATAGTGGTTATAATCAATAGTTCTGTGAGAATATGCCCCCATATTTGCATGACCAAAGGCATAAACGGGTAGTAGATTACGCTCTCCCTTGGACTCTTCCAACCAAGACCTTATTAGTAGTGTCCACAACCTCCCCCATTTGCACACCTTCACCAAAATAGAGGTCTAGATTCTTACCGAAGGCTTTGACATACTTCAACTTATTATCTTTGCTGGAATGTGGAGCAGTTGGGTGATCCTGGAGAGGGTTCCATGTTCCCTGAGTGTCTTTTTGAGATTGAGGTATGCCGGTTTGGTGATTCACTGCTACGATGTCAAAAGAACCGGACGATGAGGTACAGATTCTGGGACTGGTCGAGGAGTGCGGATATGTGGAGGATTAGATGAGAGTGGAATGAAATCAAGAGTAGAGGCCAACCCTACCACTATAGGGATAGAAGAGGAGGGTATCAGATGAGAAAATTTTGGCGGCATAGAATCAAATGAAGGGGATTGAGGAATGTAAGTAGCAAGATGATGGAGGGTATCCAGAGAGAGGGGAGGGTAGTCAAGACTCGGTGAAGCAATAGAGATATTGACGAATGGGGTGTTGTGAGCGGAAGGGCAGGGATCGGAACGGGTGAATGACAAACCCGACTGTAATGGAAATGTCGTTCCTAGAGGCCTAGAAACTGAAAACACCAGTGAATTTCTAGGGATTGTCCAAATGGACTCATAGGGGTTAGCATCTGCGATATATTTGACCATCTCTTCGTTCATATCCAACATACTATAGTCAAACTCGGAGCTAGTGGGAGACACGTAGTGGAGCCATGTGACAGCAAAATGGGGATGGATGCCCAGTATAATGTGACAGTGAGAATGCTGATGCAATAGAGGGAGCCGGTGCAGTGAGAGTGTTTGTAGTACCATTGTTGTACAAACCCTAACCTTGCTCCTTTAGGGTTTCAAACCAGTGCATCATCCTTCTCCCTTCTCATTCACAATATGTCTTCGTGTGGAGTTCAGGTATATCTTAAAAATTTTTAGGTTATTGTTGAGCCTCAACCTTGCACCTTCCTACACACCCTCTTAACCCTCATACGCCATTCACTTCACTCATCCAGTGGTTGAATAATTGCATTATAGTTTAAAAAGGATTGTTTATATGGTTTTCTAACTATACTGATGTCTGTTGTTTGGTTTAGTCTTTTGTTCATGCAGCTGCAGAAACTTGTCAATTTCCGCAGCCAGCACAGGTTTCCGCAGCCCGCACAGGATTCTCAGCCATTTTGTTAAAGGCTGTGCTCCATGTGTCTTCTGAAGAAACGGGCTATATGGGCAAGCTCCAGATGGCATGTACATGGATTGTGTCCCTTTGAACCGGCCAAATCATCATTTTGAAGCCGCGGTCAACCTAAGTCAAAGACATGGCCAACCGAAGAGTCCAGCAGTGGCACGTTATTGTTAAAGGCACGCGAATGATACGTGGCCTAGTTCCCAGCTCACGGAGGCTCCAGCGCACCTGAGGATCGTTTTTGAACAACGAATCTAACAGCCCACCACTCCAGGATTTAAGAAGCATAACGACAGTTAACTAGATCTCGGCTCATGAGATCTACGTGTCCATGGCACGCAGTTAATAGCCTAAGTAGTTGATTAGTTAGCTGTAGGAATTTTACATTATAAATAACGCATTTTCAAACGCTATAAAGAGACTTTTGGATGCATAGAATTTCTGAACTATTATGTAATTTCCGCACGCTATTGGTTATACCACCCCACTGTTTTACATGTTGTTGATTTGAATACATGAGTAGACCTTTCTGAAGATAGTTTTGTGATCATTTGATTGGCTGAAGTGGTAGAGGGCCCCTGCATACTGAAGCCCTGTAAAGTATTTGTTTATTTTCTCTATGCTTTTATTTTGTCATTAGTTTGTACATAATATGTTTTGCTTTATGATTTCTGTTGTTTATATCTTTGTCTTTATAAACTGATCAGTGTTTCTTGCAGGTCCTTTTAGGCAGCCCAGGCAATCTTTTATTTTCTTTAATAACTTTTGGCGTATGTGATCATCTTGTCCTACCTGTTAACCTTTATTTTCTGCAATTTACATTCAGCATTGTCCTTTTCAAATTATTATTTGTTTATTTCTTTTTCTGCTGAATTAGATGTCATACTATTTAATAATTTTATGATTTCTTTCTGTGGTCAATGACTATATCAGCAGGAGATTAGAAGATCACTAACGGTGGTGTGATTTAAGTGTCATATTACTTACTCATAGTTGTTTTCCATAAAGTAGATTGAGCTGAATGGTAAAGAACTAAAGAAGTCTAAGTAGTGTGATTAATTTCTTTTTATATTTAGTTATCATATTGCTTGTTATGTTCATAATTACTTCCCCAAGGTAGATTGAGCTAAGGGGTAAAGGATTTGAAGAATCCAAGTAGTGTGATTAGTTTCCTTATGCAATTTATTTTCTTTAACAGTTAAATATGATATTGCTTGTTATGCTTATGATTACTTCTCCAAGGTAGATTGAGCCAAGGGGAATAGGATCTAAAAAGCTCAAGTAGTGTGAGTTAGCTGCTTTACTTTAGTTTGAGTTGTTTTCCAAGTTTTTGCTTTCTTTTCATTTTCAGCAGCAAGGATACTAGGCCATTGCCATTAGTTCGCTTTTTGATTGGTTTCATTTCAGTTATTGTAAAGCTTTCTTTTGAGAATTTTTCAAGCATAGAAATCATAACAATTCACACTCCACACACTTCACACTTCACTTTCATCACCACAATTAAGAAAAGAATAAAATCCAAAAACAAACTAAAAAGCTTAAAACGACAAAAACTTAAGAAAACGGTTATCTAAGTACATATAGTACACCTCACTTCGTCAGTCTACGAACCCTGGGTTGAAAATATAAATAGAAATTTAGATCACACTAAATTGACCAAACATTTTTGGTGCCGTTGCCGGGGAAGTGAAATTAGGTAGCCATTTTCTAAAAAAAAATTATAAAAACAAGAAAATTTCAAGAAAGGAAAATTGATAACCTCTCAAAGTATGCTCTCCTCTTGCACCTAGTGTGATCTGGAGGATCAGAAAAGAGAAAGTTATTGGTTTAATAGTTTCTTGAGTATGCTCTCTTCTTGCACCTAGAGTGATCTGGAAGATCAGAAAGAGAAGTATTAGCCTGACTTGAAGAAAAATAAAAAAATGACATGCATAGAGCAAGAGATTCTAGGGGAAGGTTTTTAGCTAGAGCCAAGAGTTCGATTTTTACAACTCCATCTAATTCAAGAAATAAGCAAGAGACACCTCCATCATCTCCAACTCATACTCCTAGCTCTAGGGTTCCTGAAATTCAAGAGGCAGTAGTTGACTCTCCCACACCATCTATTGAATCCGAATTAGAAAGAGATCCCTTCCTTCCTTCTACAGGGAGACAGATTGTAATTGAAGAAGTAGAATCACGTGAGGAAGAGGGATACATTCCTCCTCATTCACCCTTGGTAGAGGAACCAGAGAACTCTGAAGTCTCTGAAGAAACTACCATGGCAGAAGAAGGAGCAACCGGACTTGGTAGAGGTAGAGGTAGAGGTGGAGGAGGAAATAATGGAGGAGGTAGAGGTAACATTGGAGGAAATATGGATGGAGACAATTCGTTCGGATTTCCTATAGTTGATGATGATTCCGGAGCCATAATGAAAAAAATTTCGCCATCTGTCCTCCCAAACTTCCATGGATTAAGAAACGAGGACCCTGAAACATTTCTATTTGAGTTTGAGGTCATGTGTTGAACTTATGATTATCTGGAAGATGCTCAAAAACTCAAACTGTTCCCTTCAACATTGAAAGGGGCAGCCTTGAAATGGTTCATGGGATTACTCACTCAATCCATTAGTACTTGGAATGATATGAAACAAACATTTTTGGATAGGTACCTAGTTGTATGCCCACCAATCACAAGGATGAGGTATTCAAGATGGTGCAATAGGAAGATGAAAATTTGGAGGATTTACTTGAAAGATTTCAATATAACCTGAAAGGAGAAAAAATGAGTAATTTAGATGAGGAAAATTTGAAATCCCTTCTATTAAAATCCATTAGAGATGAATGGATAGATATTTTGAACATGATGGGAAAATGAGACATATCTCAACTTCCACTTCATGATATAGCAGAGCTATGTGTTCATCTCTCACAGGGGAAATCTAAAACTCAAAAAGGGCCTAGAGATCCTTCTCTCCTCAGAGAAAACAAATCTGCAACTGGATCGGTAAGTAGGGTTGAGATTGGAACATGCTTGATGAATTCAAAACTGATATCTTAGGAAGTCTTAGTGAGCAACTAGACACTCTTAAGATCCATAATAAACAACAAGCATAAGCTGAAGCTTTAGCTATCTTTTGCCCGAAATGTAGAAAGAAACATGCTCTAAGGGAATGTCCCTTAGATGCAAAGGTTGTAGAAACATGTGTAATATGTTCAGAGAATCATGAAACCAAGGATTTTCCTTCAATCCCTGGCCTCAAAGCTGTCTTTCAGGAAGATCCAAGTACCATTGAGTCTCTCTGTTTTGTTGCAAGGAGACCTTGGCAGGGGCAATAAAATCAAGGGTTCAACAACTCTATGAATTTTCAACCCCCACCAAATTGGAATCCTTGGCAACAACCTTGGTCCCAACTTCAAAATCCTTTTCAATCATGGATAAAAGGTATGCAAAATCCTTATGGGAGATTTGCTCAGTTCTATCAATATCCTCCATCTTTTCAAAACCAACAAGCTCCACAACTTCCAAATCAAAACCCACAACTATCATTGCCATTTCATCAACAACAACCCTCTCAACAGAATCCAAATTCTCAACTCTTGCTCCAACAAAAGTCAAATCAACTTCCTTCCCAGCCATTGCCAAACCCCAATAATAAAAACCCTCAAAATGCTTTCATGATGGAAGGTCTACAATTTCAATATCCTGCCTATATGATTGTTCCTCTCAATGATGTACAACTCAGATCAGGTAGAGTTCTAGATAAACCTTCTATAGATGTTCAAAAGCGAAGCATTTCTGAGGAAGATTCTCTTGAAGCCAATAAGGGTTCTGAAGCATCTCTTCAAAA